>OZ012738.1:204538428-204713428 GCA_963859935.3 Lathyrus sativus | reverse complement strand
CACTATGATACGGTGACGGCGGAATTTTCCAAGTGTGTTAAGTATGAGAACGGCTTGTGTCCTGAGATCAAGCAAGCGGTGGGTTATCAGAGGATAAGGAGATTTTCGGACTTGACCGAATGCTGTAGAATTTTTGAAGAGGATAGTAAAGCTCGTTCTACTCACTATAAGAGTTTGAATGAGAAGAGAGGAAAGCAACCGGTAAGGAGTGGACCTTATGTGACGCTTGCTAATAAAGGCAAGCATAGGGAAAACTTTGTTAAGAGGTCCGGAGGTAGAAGTTCTGGTCCCAGTAAATGCTATAGGTGCGGTGAAGTGGGGCACAAATCTTTTGAGTGTAAGAAGGATGGAGCGAAGTGTGCTAACTGTGGAGGTATCGGCCATGATACAACTGATTGTAGAAGGAACATGGTGAAGTGTTACAACTGTGGGGAAGTTGGTCATATTAGTACAAAGTGTACTAAGCCAAAGCAGGCTCCAACAAGTGGGAAGGTATTTGCATTAGCCGGTGCAGACACTACTAATGCAGATCGGTTGATTAAAGGTACATGCTTTATTAATAATATGCCTTTAGTTGCTATTATTGATACCAGAGCGACTCATTCGTTCATTTCTTTTGAGTGCGCTAAGCGTTTGGATTTGTGTTTGTCTTCTTGTGGTGGTGATATGGTTATTGAGACACCCGCTTCGGGGTCGGTAACTACATTTTTGGTATGTTTGAGTTGTCCTTTGACCATGTATGGTAAAGACTTCATTATGGACTTGGTGTGTTTGTCGTTAGAAGGATTAGATGTGATCTTGGGTATGAATTGGTTGCAGTATAATAGAGTCCGTATTGATTGTTATCACAAGTTGGTGAGGTTTCCTTCTTTGGAGGAGGATGAGGAAGAGAGTTTTCTATCCACTAAAGAGTTGAAGAAAATTTTGGCGGATGAAGATCAAGTGTTCTGTCTGTTTGCATCGTTGTCGGTAGAGAGTAAGGTTGAACTGGATATGGTTCCAGTGGTGTGCAACTTTCCAAAAGTATTTCTGGAGGACATTGCGGACGTACGCTGGAAAGAGAAGTCGAGTTTTCGATTGACCTAGTTCCGGGTACTAAACCGATTTCGATGGCACCGTATCGTATGTCGGCATCGGAGTTGGTAGAGTTGAAGAAACAGTTGAATGATTTGTTGGAAAAGAGGTTTGTCAGGCCGAGTGTTTCTCCTTGGGGTGCACCGGTATTGTTAGTAAAGAAGAAAGATAGGAGTATGCGGTTGTGTATTGATTATCGGCAGTTGAACAAGGTAACTATTAAGAACAAGTATCCGCTTCCTAGAATTGACGATTTGATGGACCAATTGGTTGGTTCCCGTGTTTTTAGTAAGATTGATTTGAGATCAGGTTATCACCAGATTCGTGTTAAAGAGGAGGATATTCAAAATACGGCTTTTAGGACATGGTATGGTCATTATGAATTTTCAGTGATGCCATTCGGAGTTTCGAATGCGCCAGGTGTGTTTATGAAATACATGAATTATATTTTTCATGATCAGTTGGATCGTTTTGTGGTTGTGTTCATCGACGACATTTTGATTTACTCTAAGTCCCAAGAAGAGCATGTAGAGCATTTGAGAGTTGTATTGCAGATTTTGAAAGAGAAGCAATTATATGCTAAGTTGTCGAAGTGTGAGTTTTGGTTATCGGAAGTGAGTTTTCTTGGGCATGTTATTTCTAGTAATGGTATTAGTGTTGATCCGTCCAAGATTGATGCGGTATTGCAGTGGGAAGCTCCTAGTCAGTTACGGAGATTCGAAGCTTTTTGGGATTAGCCGGTTATTATCGGAGGTTTATTGAAGGATTTTCGAAGTTGGCACTTCTGTTGACTCAATTGACTTGTAAGGAAAAGGCTTTTGTTTGGGATATTGATTGTGAGAAGTGTTTTATTGAGCTTAAGAGAAGGTTGACAACGGCGCCGGTTTTGATTTTGCCAGATCCAACGGAATCGTTTGTGGTTTATTGTGATGCTTCCTTGTCCGGTTTAGGTGGTGTTTTAATGCAAGATGGGAAAGTTGTGGCTTATGCTTCGAGACAATTGAGAGTGCATGAGAAGAACTACCCTACGCATGATTTGGAGTTAGCGGCCGTGGTGTTTGTTTTGAAAATTTGGAGACATTATCTTTATGGTGCAAGATTTGAAGTTTTTAGTGATCACAAGAGTTTGAAATATTTATTTGATCAGAAGGAATTGAACATGAGGCAGAGGAGATGGTTAGAGTTTTTGAAGGATTATGATTTTGGTTTGAATTACCATCCGGGTAAGGCAAACGTGGTAGCTGATGCTTTAAGTCGAAAGTTGGTTCATATGTCAACATTGATGGTAAGAGAATGGGAATTGTTGGAGAGTTTTAGAGATTTGAGTTTGGTTTGTGAGATGACGCCGAGTAGTGTGAAACTTGGTATGTTGTATGTTACGAATGATTTTCTTGCTACCGTGTGCGAAGAGCAAAAGTTGGATTTGAAGTTTGTTGATTTGATGATGAATGAGAATGAGAACTTCAAGGTTGATAATTTTGGAGTTTTGAGATTTCGTGGTCGTATTTATATTCCCGATGATGTAGAGTTGAAAAAGATGATATTGGAGGAAGGACACCGGAGTAACTTAAGTATTCACCCGGGGGAGAATAAGATGTATCAAGATCTGAAGAAAATCTTTTGGTGGTCCGGATTGAAGAGGGATGTAGCTCGGTTTGTGTATTCGTGCTTGACTTGTCAGAAGTCTAAAGTGGAACATCAGAAGCCTAGTGGTTTGATGCAACCGTTGGACATTCCAGAGTGGAAATGGGATAGTATATCGATGGATTTTGTTACGGGATTGCCTAATACGCAAAGAGGTCATAATGCTATTTGGGTGATTGTTGATAGGCTTACTAAATCTGCTCACTTTATTCCGATTGATATTAGTTATCCTTTGGAGAAGTTAGCCGAGATTTATGTTGGTGTGATTGTGAAGTTACATGGGGTTCCTAAGAGTATTGTGTCGGATAGGGATCCTAAATTTACTTTGAGATTTTGGGAAAGTTTGCAAAAGGCTTTGGGTTATAAGTTGAGATTGAGTTCGGCTTATCATCCGCAGACGGATGGTCAAACCGAAAGGACGATTCAATCGTTGGAAGATTTGTTGCATGCTTGTGTGCTCGAGCAAGGTGGTGCTTGGGATGGTTATTTGGCATTGATTGAGTTCACCTACAACAATAGTTTTCACTCAAGTATTGGTATGGCACCATTTGAGGCTTTGTATGGTCGGAGATGTCGAACACCTTTGTGTTGGCATGAAACTGGAGATAAGTCGGTAGTTGGGCCGGAGATGGTACAACAAACGACGGAGAAGGTGAAATTCATTCGGGAAAAGATGAGAGTTTCTCAGAGTAGGCAAAAGAGTTATCATGATAAGAGAAGAAAGGATCTTGAGTTTCAAGAAGGCGACCATGTGTTTTTGAGGGTTACACCGATTGCGGGTGTGGGTCGTGCTTTGAAGTCAAAGAAGTTGACTTCTCGTTTCATTGGTCCGTATCAGATTACTGCACGAGTTGGTGTTGTGGCTTATCGTGTGGCATTGCCTCCGAACCTTTCGAATTTGCACGATGTGTTCCATGTTTTGCAACTTCAGAAGTATATTTCGGATCCGTCACATGTTATTCCTATGGATGAGGTTGAAGTAAGAGATAACCTTACAGTTGAGGTTTTACCGATTAGGATTTTGGACCATGAAGTTAAGAGGCTCAGAGGCAAGGATATCGCGCTTGTGAAAGTAGCATGGGGAGGTGCTGCGGAAGGCAATATGACTTGGGAATTTGAGAGTAAGATGCGTGAGTCGCATCCAGAGCTGTTTGAATCAGGTAATATTTTTGAGGACGAAAATTTCTAAAGTGGGGGAGAGTTGTAACACCCCGATTCTGAATTCCCATTTTTATTGAGTCCTTATTTGATTTATTTAAGTAATTATTTTATTTATGTGGAATTTGTATGATAATATGTTATGTTTACATATTGAGCTATTTTTTCCGACTTGGAGAGTTTCGGGTAAAAATAGGTTGGAGGGTATTTTGGGCATTAGTGATAATGTTAAGTTGGAATATTTTGTGAGAATTAATTGATAAGTGTGTGGAAAGAATTTGGGAGGAAGGAAAATAGAATATGTGATATAGAGAGAAAAGAGAAAGATAGAAACATTAAGAAGAAAAACAAGAGAAAGAAAAGAAGAGAAAGTGGAACAAACCTAAAATCCTCAAGAATCAACCTTAGCTTGCGATTAATCAGGTAAGGGTGAGAAATTTTATCATCTTGATAATGTATGTAATCATGTATGTGCTAGATTGAATTTGTTGGATTGTTTTATATGTTTCCATTTCTTGGTCGGAAGTTGGTTTAATCGGTAGGAACTGAGTTTTATCTGTTAGAATCCGGAATAGATGGTGTAGATTAGTCGGGTGATGAGTGGGCTATACTATTGGAACTGTTTTGGATTTAATCGGTCGATTTTTGAAGATTTGGTGATTTTGGGACAGTTGGGGTTTTCTGGTTTCGCAGGTTCGCCAGGCGAGTGGCAGCGAAACTTCGCTAGGCGAAGCCCAGCGAGTGGGAAGCGAACCAATGGCAGTGGCCAAGATCAGCCTTCACTGCCAAGTTCGCCAGGAGAAGGTGGTAGTGAAGGGGTTCGCCGGGCGAATCCCAGCGAACGTGGCAGCGAACCTATGGCAATAACCTCTGTTTGGCTTCGCCAGCGAGTTCGCCAGGCGAATGGCAGCGAGCATTTGCTGGAAGGCTTCGCCAGGCGAAGGTTAGCGAACTTGACAACATGTTTTCTTTTCTTGTGTTTCCTATCTGTGGGTTGGTTGTGTGGTTTGATTGCGATCATTCCTTATCTGAGATGACTAATTATATGTTGTTATGTACGCTGTCGGTAGCCGTATGGCGTGAATCCTAGTTTGTGATCTGTGAAGTGTGAAATGTGGTCGTTTGGCAATTTTGTGCATTTACTTGAATTGAATGGAAATGCATGGCGAGATTGATTGTTAATGTGAACCATGTATGAAATTGGTTTGAATGGATGATGAATATATATATGCTTTGTGATACATATATTTTGAATGCGTAATTAATATATGCAACGAATGTGATGAATGCATGAGTATGTTTGTAAACATGTGTGCATTTTAAGAGTGTCATGAGTCATGTTGCATATGAAGCATCATGGTATGCATTCTGGTGTTGATTGATTCCTCGGTGAATCTACAGAACCTCGTGTGCCCTTGTGGGGTGTGAGCGATGGTTATTTATTGATTCCTCGGTGAATCTGCAGAACCTCGTGTGCCCTTGTGGGGTGTGAGCAATGGTTATTTATTGATTCCTCGGTGAATCTGCAGAACCTCGTGTGTCCTTGTGAGGTGTGAGTGATGGTTATTTATTGATCCCTAGGTGGATTTGCAGAACCTCGTATGTTGCGATGGTTATATTTGATTCCGCGTAGAATCTGCAGAACCTCGTATGCCCATGTGGGGTGTGAGCGATGGTTATTTTTGGTTCTTCAATTGAACCTGCTGAAATGCGTCGGTACCGCATTTGCATCTGCATAGAGTTGTGTGTTGGTCTCTATGAGTTTCATGTTGATATATGTGCATGATGTATGGTGAATAAACATGAATGTAGATGTTTGTGTAAATTATTGATAATTGGCATGAATGGAAGGCTTGAAGATACATGTATGTATGAATATATATGTATATGTGTGTATGTTTATGAATTGATATAAACATTGTCGATGCATATTGTATATGCTTGGTGCTCTATTTGTAAATAATTTATTGTGAATACATTGTGATGTACGGTGTAGTGAGATGAGTTGCGGTGAGAACGCGGAAGACGTTATTGGACGTTATGTGTGTGTGTGTGTATATATATATATATATATATATATATATATATATATATATATATATATATATATATATATATATATATATATATATATATATATATATATATATATATATATATATATATATATATATATATATATATATATATATATATATATATAGATGTTTATATGCATTATGTATTATGATATTGTTTCTCACCCTTCTGCTGTTTTATAATGCTCTATGAGGCATTGCAGATTAGATTGCTGGAGTTTTGTGAAGTGTGGCTTCATTCGTTTTGGTCGGTCGGCTCTGATATGTAGCACCGGGTAGCTAGGGATTATTTCGATTTTTTTGTGATACATCTATGTTTGTATCTGCTGATGAATGTTGATGAAACATGTTGGACGAATATTGTTTATATCAATGATGTTGTAAATCAACTTGAATGATGTGTATGTATGTGATTACATGTTTTGGAGGTTATGAAATATTTATATGTTTCCGCCTATGTTCTAAATATTTTTCCTTGTGGGTGTTGCCCCGTTGTTGCATATCTGTTGAGCAGGTGTTGTACGTGTTGAATTTTTGTATAATGTGGCATGCCTTTTTTATACCGTGATTGTAATTATACTCTGATGATATATTGATTACGTGCCTAAATGATTAATTGTGTTTATTTGGGGGTATAGAAAGGGGGTGTTACACCTCTGATCACATGACAGGTGAATTTTACTTTGTTCTCTTCATATAGTCCATGTGCAGGTAATCAAAAAATAAAAATTGCAGATGGCTCTTTTTCAGCCATTGCAGGTAATCAAAAAATAAAAATTGCAGATGGCTCTTTTTCAGCCATTGCAGGTAAAGGGTCAGTTGTGTTTTCTCCAATATTAACTCTTAAAATGTCCTTCATGTTCCAAACTTATCGTGTAATTTAATGTTCGTTAGTAAATTAGCCCAAAATATAAATTGTCAAACTAATTTTTTCTGATCTCATAGTGTCTTTTGATAGACCTAAAATATATTGTTTTCTTAGCTCGATTTGCACACGTTATTTAGGATTTTATTTCTGTTTTCTTGTATTATGCCTTTGTTTTTGTTTCTTTTTCAGGTTTTTCTATTTTCAAGGCTACTCGAGAAGAAATGAAGGAAAAACGAGCTAAAAACCTACTTTCTGAGGAATTGTACATATGGCTTCCACCATGGCGGGCGCCATAGGGGATGCCACACATTGGATAGAATCCAACTGCTAACAACTGTCACGTCTCCCACTCCTTTCCACCCTAGTTCATGTGGCGGGCGCCACAAGGGGGTGGCGGGCGCCACCTTCACATGCTCGTTTTCCTCCCAAAAGGAGTTGGGGGGCATTCTTGTCCTTACCTGTACTTTCCTACCACTATAAGTAGAGGAGTTCTGTTTCCTTTCTAATGTTTCTAATGATCCAAGCTTAGTTACAGAAGAGTCTGTAATCGGGTTTGGAGCACTTGGGTAGAAGTTAATCCTGCCGCCATTTTATTTCAGTCTTTTTACTTCCAGTTGTACAAGATTTTAAAGCCTCTCGTTTAGAGCAGGTTTCTGTCTATTTATCACCTTTTATTTATTTATCCGCCATTTATTTCCCGCACCACTTTTATTTCTTGCACCGCACTTTATTTATTTACCCGCACTTTATTTACCATGTCTATTTACTTTACCATGTCTGGCTAAATCTTAAAGGCTAGGATGCAAGGATTGTAATTATAATAGTATTCCATACAACTGTTGATAGAATTACTTAGGGGTTATTTTGACTTTTAACACTTATTTTCTGTACTTAAAATCTGTTGGGTAAGATCGAAAGTCGTCCAACCTTTAGATAAATTTGGTTAGTTTTAACTGTTCCAAGGAAGCGAAAGCGCTTGGCTCAGTTAATTAGGAATCTTTAATGTTTAAGAAAACCGATTTTAAAATTGCTTTCGGACTTTTGTTAGAAATTCCAGGTCAAAATACTTTTCAACTAAGTTAAGAAACTATATTTCTTAAAAATAGGTTTATTAATACTAACACAATACGCGCCTTTTTATAAGTGACAATAAGAGGGATCGATTAGGGATAAACTCGGTTTTGATTAAGCGAAAGCGACAATTCTCGTTAAATTAGTTCTTTTCATGAGTAGAAAACATTACCCCATAAGGCATCCTATCTATACACATTTGGAATACTACGTAGCTATATGAATTTCATATATGCCTGTTGTTTTATTATTGAATTTATTTCCGCACTTTACTCTTATTTCGCACAATCCAACCTTTTATTTGACTTGCCTTAGATAAACACCGTAACACTAGCGAACGATAGATTGATGTTTAGTCTCTGTGGGATCGATAATCTTTTATATTACTTTGACGCTATTCGTGTACCTGCGAGTCACCCATCAAGTTTTTGGCGCCGTTGCCGGGGACCAATTACGTCAAAATTCCGTACCCTATTGTTACACCGTCTAGACTAAGGCTATACCCACCGGTCAATGCGAAGAACTCGCAGCACTGGTACCCTTATAGATCATTTAGAGTAACCTGAATGTTACACTCGCGCACGTATCTTATTTCGTAGAATTAAGAAAGCTATGGACGAAGACCGTAACCAAAGACCCCTTAAGGATTTCGCCCAACCATCTAATGACGAACCTAGTTCTAGTATTGTGAACCCCAATATCCCTGCTCACAATTTCGAGCTAAAACCATCCCTATTACAATTAGTGCAAAAAAAACAGTTCGCAGGACTCGCTACCGAGAACCCGAACCAACATTTAAAAACCTTTATTCAACTGGCTAACACTTTTAAAACCAATGGTGCTACCCCTGAGGCGATTAGGTTAATATTATTCCCTTTTTCCCTTAAAGACAAAGCCCTCACTTGGTTAGATTCCTTTCCAGCCAATTCTATAACAACGTGGGAAGACCTTATGAGAGTTTTCCTCGCTAGATATTTTCCCCCGAGAAAAACAACTGTTCTTAGAAACTAAATAACCAAATTTACCCAAAACCAAGGTGAATCTCTCTTCAAGGCTTGGGAAAGATATAAAGACCTGTTGAGAATATGTCCACGCCATGGCCTGGAATCACGGATGATCATTCATACCTTCTATAATGGACTTCACTATAACACAAAAATGACCATCGACACCGCCGCAGGTGGCGCTCTGATGAATAAACCTTACCCTGAAGCTTGCGCTCTCATCGAGGATATGACTCAAAACCATTGTCAATGGGGGATAGAGCGAGCAACAGTGGAAAAGAAAGAAGCCCAAGGATGAATACATGAGATAAGTTCTATAGACATGATGAAGCCAAAATGGACGCCTTGGCCCTTAAGGTCGAACATATGTACGCAAACCTAGTAGCTACGGGAGCAGTCTCAACTGAGTGCGAATTATGTGGAGCCAAAGGACACCAATCGGCGGAATGTAATTTGCTGAACGAAACTCATTCAGGAGAGGTCAAATATACCCAAGGGAATCCATTTTCAAACACTTATAACCCTGGATGGAAGAATCACCCTAACTTTTCCTACAAAAGTAATAACCCTATCCAAAACCCTGCACCCCCGAGACCATCCGGTTTTCAAGCTCAAAGACAAAACCCGCCTATGCAAGTTGTGCAACCTAAGCCGAACCTTGAGAAAATCATGGAGAACTTTATCACGGCTCAGACCTAACAAAACAAAAAATTCCTAAACCAGAACATTCATGTAAATGAATTGATTACCCAGTTAGGAACCATAGTAGACCAAATAGTCACCCATAATAAGATGCTTGAAACCTAGATATCTCAAATAGCTTTAAAACAAGCTCCCGAGACTACACCCGGAGGACAGTTCCCTGGTCAACCTCAACAGAACCCCCAAGGGCAAGCCAATGCAATCACCTTACGGAGTGGGACCGCTTACGATGAATCAGTTAACCCGAAATTGAGCGAACCCAAGACTCTTGAGGAAAACATGGTACCCAGGAGCGAAGTAGAGGAACCAGTACGATATGAAAAGAAAAAGGATAAGGACAAAACCAACGAACCACTGCCACCATATAAACCTCCCATACCCTATCCGCAAAGACTAAAACAAACCAAGATCAATAACCAATACCAAAAATTTATCAAAGTCATAGAGAAACTTCATGTGGAGATCACTTTCACAAAAGCCATCACCCAAATACCGTCATATGCAAAGTTCCTCAAAGACATCCTTACTAATAAACGTAGACTTGACGATCCAAAACCTTTAGAATGTAATTCCATTTTCGAAAATAAACTTGCCAAGAAAGAGAAAGACCCTGGGAATTTCACCATACCTTGTATTTTGGGAAGTCATGTCATCAATAAAGCTTTTCTAGATTTAGGTGCTAGCGTAAGCCTCATGCCTCTGGCAGTTTTTGAAAGGTTAAAACTAGGAGAATTGCAACCTACGAAGATGTCGCTTCAATTAGCCGACAAATCCGTCAAGTATCCGGTTGGCATATTGGAAGACGTCCCCGTTAGGATCGGTCAACTATTCATCCCGACCGATTTTGTTGTCATGGACATTAAAGAAGATGATGACATTCTAATCCTTCTAGGCAGACCATTCTTATCAACCACTGGAGCCATAATATACATCAAGAGAGGGAAGTTGACTTTTGAGGTAGGTGACGAAAAGATAGAATTCATTCTATCGAAGTTTCTTATGGCACCAGTATTAGGAGATGCATGTTATGCTATAGACATCATCGATGAATGCATTAGGGAGCTAGAATTAGAGGAAACCATCAAACTGCCTTCAACCTTCAAAAAGGAAGATGACGGATTTATAGAACCCTACATTGATGATAACCTGTACGAATGTTTATCCCTTACCCCAGATCCCACACCATGCCTAAAGAAACTAGCTTTAGAACTTAAGGAACTACCTAAGAATCTAAGATACGAGTTCTTGGACGAAGAAATGAACCGTCCAGTTATAGTCAGTGCTACCTTAAACCAGGGAGAAACAGACCAACTCTTATTTGTCTTACGTAAATATCCCTCTGCCTTAGGATATAACATCTCTGACCTAAAAGGTATAAGTCCATCCATGTGCATGCACTGGATCTCACTCGAGGAAGACTCAAAACCCTCTAGAGAACATCAGAGAAGGATAAACCCTATAATGAGTGATGTTATAAAAAAGGAAGTCCTCAAGTTACTAGAAGCAGGTATAATTTATCAGATCTCAGATAGTAAGTGGGTAAGCCTTATGCATGTAGTACCTAAAAAGGGAGGCATCACGGTCGTGCAGAACGAAAAAGAAGAACATGTAGCAAAACAGATAGAAGGAGGATGGCGTATGTGTATAGATTATAGGAAATTAAACAAAGCTACTAGGAAAGACCATTTTCCCTTACCATTTATAGACCAAATGCTGGAACGTTTGGCCAGACACTCCTATTTTTGCTACCTGGATGGATATTCAGGATTTTTCCAAATCCCCATACATCCAGAAGACCAAGAGAAAACTACCTTTACATGCCCTTATGGAACTTTCGCCTACAAACGAATTCCTTTCGGTCTCTGTAATGTACCAGCAACCTTCCAACGTTGCATGATGACAATATTTGCTGATTACCTTGATGGAATTATGGAAGTATTCATGGATGACTTCTCGGTGTGCGGATTTGATTTTAACAACTGTCTCGCTAACCTTGAGAAAATCCTGAAAAGATGTGTTGGTGTTAACCTGGTATTGAACTGGAAGAAATGTCACTTTATGGTCACCAAAGGTATATTTTTAGGACATATAGTCTCTGAGAGAGGTATTGAAGTAAATAAATCCAAAATAGAAGTGATTGAAAACCTTAAACCCCCTAACACTGTCAGAGAAGTCTGAAGTTTTCTTGGACACACTGGTTTTTATCGGTGTTTTATTAAAGACTTCTCTAAAATAACTAAATCTTTAATCGGCCTCCTAATGAAAGATGTTGAGTTTAACTTTGACGAAAAATGGCTTGAAGCATTTAACTTTCTAAAATAAGCCCTGATCTCGGCACCCATCATTCAACCTCCAGATTGGGACAAACCGTTCGAAATCATGTGTGACGCTAGCGACTATGCTGTAGGAGCTGTTATAGGGCAAAGAAAGGATAAGAAATTACATGTTATATACTATGCCAGTAGAACCTTGGATGCTACTCATCTTAACTACACTACCACGAAGAAAGAACTTCTTGCCGTAGTTTTCGTTATGGATAAGTTTCGATCCTATCTGGTAGGAGCCAAAATCATAGTTTAGACAGATGATGCTGCCATCCATTACTTATTGAGCAAGAAGGATGCCAAACCTAGGTTACTTCGATGGATCCTCCTGTTACAGGAGTTCGATCTGGATATTAGGGACAAGAAAGGCACGGAAAATGTAGTTGCCGACCACCTTTCTAGGCTCGAGTATCTAAAACCAGACCCACTCCCCATTAACGATGATTTTACCTATGACAGGTTAATCGCTAGGATAGAAGCCGTAGAAGAAAGAAACCTAGAACCTTCTAAGAACCTTGAGAGATCTCTAGCAGTAAGCAATGTACCTTGGTACGCAGATTTTGTGAATTACCTAGTTACAGATACTATACCCCCTGATCTTAACTACCAGTAGAGAAAGAAGTTTTTTAGCGATGTAAGACACTTCTATTGGGATGAAATATAACACCCATTTTAATTATTTAGTCTTTTGGTGTTATTTTATTTTGGTGTGTCCTTTGTAGGGGAGTGAGTCTGAGTGCGTGGTGGGTGTCCTTAATTTATAGGAGTCATTTAATAAAATGTAGAGTTTAAAATTAATGTAATATAATTGATAATGATAATAATATAATACTTTATAGTAATGTGGTTATGCTATTAATCTTATTATTATTGTTAGTTCTATGGTTCTATGATATAGAATTGTCCATGGTTCTATAATTGCCTAAATTGTGGTAAAACAAGATTCTGCACTAATGTTAAACAGGATGTCATTACCATAGTTATGACATCGCTAAAGGAGCAAGCAGGAGCTGGTGAAAGAACTGTTGTGGAGTGGTTTAATGTGAATGTCATGCTGAATGTCGTGACATCCATCACGACATCCATCTGCTGTCATGACAGAACTACTGTCATGTGTGAGAAACAGCAGGAGCAGCAGTGCAGCAAGACCTAGCAGGGGTTAATGACAGAACTGCTGACATGGATGTCATTACCAAAGTAATGACATATGAATAACAGAACTGCTGTCATGGGTTGACATCTGGTGCAGCAGGAGCTCTTTGCAGTAGGAGCTAACAAAAGCAGATGACATAACTGTTGTCATGGATGCAACAAGAGCTATGTGCAACAGGAGCTAGCAGAGGCTGACATCAAGGTCGAGTGCAGCAAGAGCAGGCAGGAGCTAGCAGAGGCTGACATCAAGGTTGAGTGCAGCAAGAGCAAGCAGAGGCTGAAGAAAGGACTGCTGTCATGGATGTCATTACCAAAGTAATGACATAGCTGTCTGGCACAACAGGCACTGCTATGGGTCAGCAGTAGCCTAGTTCCTCATAGGTTGAGCTGTGATGAAGTTCCTCACATGCAGTGTGAGGTGTGCAGCCACAACAGTGTGAGTTGTGGTGAGTGAGGTGTGTTGTCATGTATTTTAAGCAAGACAT
The DNA here is from genome assembly GCA_963859935.3 of Lathyrus sativus. NCBI lineage: Eukaryota > Viridiplantae > Streptophyta > Magnoliopsida > Fabales > Fabaceae > Lathyrus > Lathyrus sativus. The sequence continues at coordinate 204,699,868 of OZ012738.1, read as the reverse complement.
TGTTGCATGACAACAAAAGGAGCTGCTAGTGTATATCTCTTAACAGAATTTGTTTGGATTGATGAGACCATGTTGAAAATACCTCATCAGTAAATATGTCAAGGAGATTTATTAGGAATAAGAAAAAATTGTATTGGTATTCATAAAAGGATCTTGGAGACCTTTTAGGAAACTTTAATATACTTGTTTCGAATGTTATTCAGCAGAAGATTGGGTGAAGCCAGGTCTGATGGAAAGAAAAATCTGCAGAAGAGTGGATGTCATACTGAATGTCATGACATTGATCGTATGACATCATTCGTGCAGGCATGTTGGTTTTCTGTTATCTCAGGCTATATTTCAGGAAGACTTGTTATGACCCCTGAGTTATATCAGGAGAGATTCAAGGCAATGATGACCATGCCATGACCTAATTGGACAACACCTTGAATTGTGGAAATTAGTTTTATTTTGTTAAAACTAATATTTGTTGCTTCTGCACAGCCCAAGCCCAGTCTGCACGACTATAAAAGGAGGAGCAGAAGCAGAAGAAAAGCAAGCACTCAAATCAAGAAAAACTAGAGTGTAAAATAGAGGTCTAGGGTTGAGAGTCCCTTGTGTGTAATTCACCCTTTGTATCTTTTGATACATTATGGTAGACATATTGATAAGTGAAGAAGGCTAGTCTTCACGTGTAAAGTCTGTTTAGGAATACTTGTAATCCAAGCAATTGTCTGGTGGGTGATTGTTTTTGTTAGGTAGATTCTAGGTTGTGTCTCACTCAAAGCTGTGAAGAAAGAGTGTGTGAGTTCCTTGATCAAAGATGTGAAGCAAGATCAAGGTGTGTATGAAGTGTCTTTTCATACTATTTTTGTAATTGTTTGATATCACTGTTGTGTGATAGTGGGGGAGTGAGTGGGTATACTCAGGTACTAGAGTGTCTCTAGGCTGAAGTGTCATTGGGTAGAGATTAAGTGAGAAGTGCAAACTGGAGGTTTGACTTTGAATTGATTCTACTAATAGTGAATGTCCTCCCTGGCTTGGTAGCCCCTAGATGTAGGTGTTGTTGATACCGAACTGGGTGAACAATTACTGTGTTATTTATCTTTCTGCATTTACAATTATGTACTTTAAATGGTTAGATAAATAGTATGACAGACTGCAGATGTCACAACAGAGGTCGTGACATTGGTCATGACATTGGGACAATTTAAAGAAATTTAAATTGGCCATGGTCTGTCCTCATCCTTGTTGAGTAGAGATCAATGTTCTTGGAACACATGTGATCTGCATACCAGAATTTCAATTATTATTATTATTATTATTATTATTATTATTATTATTATTATTATTATTATTATTATTTGCATTATTATTTGTATTATTATTAGATTAATAAAATGAAATAAGGATTAAAAAGGGGTATTAGAAGAGTTTGGGGAAAAAGGGGGAGACTGGAACACGATAAAAACTAGTTTTAGAGAGAAGAGTAAAGAGGAAGAACAAGGAGGAAGAGAAGAAGGCTAGGGCTAACGATTCTTCAGGTTCCTCGTCAATCGGAGCATTAATCGAGGTAAGGGGGGAGAAACTGATTGGGATTGGTGTTTACATGAAATTGGATAGAGGGGATTCCTTAACCCCGTAGGTATTTGATAAAGATGTTTGTGATGTTGATATGTCTTTGATTGTTGTTGATTATGATGAATTTCGTGTGCATGTTGATGTGTTTATGATTGTTGCTGCCATTGATGAATGGGTGCACATATTGTGTGATTTGGTGAGGTTCTGAGTAACTTCTGTAGTTCTGATGATGGACATTGATGTGGGTTCTGGAGATAAATTGATAGAATAATGACTAGAGTAGTATGTACTGGTTGTAGTAATGATAGGATGGGAGATGGAAGTAGAGTGATAGGCTTGGAATTGAGCAAGATGACATTGTTGGACAGTGAGGGTTTTGAGAGATTGCAGACGCTTACTAGCACCTTCGCTAGGTGAGCTAGAAGCGAGCATTCACTAGAAGGTTCGCTAGGCGAGTGGGGTAGCGAACCCTTCCAGTAGCTACTGTCTGCCTTCGCTAGGGAGTTCGCTAAGCGAGCAGCTAGTGAGCGTTCGCTAGGGCTTCGCTAAGCCAGCGTGCCAGCGAGCGTGACAGAAAGTGACGTTGTGCTGTTTTGCCTTGTGACCTCGTTTTGTAGTATCCCTTGAGTTGTGACCAGTATAGATATGGTGATTAGTGGTGAAGAGTGTATACTTGACATTAAAAGGTAAAACTATGTAGTGATTGTTGCGGTGAGAATCGTGATATCAAGCTATTGATTAACTTGAATCTTAATCCTTAAATTCACAACCAGACTTTAATTTACCCAAAGGAAAGGTCTAAAGAAAGAAAGAACCTTTTGCGCGATGTAACAACAACGCTAAGAGATTCGGGGATCGGGGGTTGGTTATGTATAGGGTAGGTATTTCACATCCTAAACATCTGTAGTACTCTACAGGAACCTTTTGTTTGTTTGCATGCTAAGTTTGCTAAATGTTTGCTATGGATTGGGATTGGGTAAAAGGTGTAGGTTAAAACCTAAAGATAGTTTCTAAGTTTGCTCGGAAAGACATCGCGTCCTCTGCCTACGTATCCTTACTAGGATAGAATCAGAGCAATCGTAGTTCACCTCACTAGGGTAGAAGAACACTTGATTATGATCAAAGTTCAAAGGGGAACAAACATAACAATGTTTGTATAGAGTCTAACAAAACTCTCTATATCTATGTTATAACACTCAAGAGGGGAGTAAGTAATCATTACTATGATTCTTACATAGAGTTTACAAACTCTATCCTAAGGTTCTAGTTGAAGAACACCCCTAGCAAAGGTGGGTTTTTTAGACTTAAAGCAAAGTCTAATGGCTTATACTGAGGTTCAAGATGACTTCACAAAGTCAGGGGAAAGGGTAATGAGCTATCCATGACACAAGGGTCAATGGAGAGACTTTTCCTTTGGAAGTAGAGGGATAAGGCAACTTGGATGAGAACTAAAAACTTCCATCACTTGGGGAAGAAATACTTAACAAAGCAATAAACATTTAAGCAAGAAGAATAAGGAATATGGTTACAACCAAACAAGCATGCATATCACAATAGGCAAGGGTTAGATTGATACAAATGGTTACAACCGAGAATCAAATATCTTAACAAAGATGGAAACAATAATCATGCAAGTAATTCACAACCTTAAGATGATCATGTTATAAATTCAAATGTAACAACATCTAGGCATTGATGACAATCAAATACGTAAAGAATATAAGACATGTTCAAACACAAAGTTATAGGGGGGACAACAAAATTATGGTAACCACCAACAAGAAATGAAGTCTCAACATGTTAACAAACATAAAGAAATCCAATATCAATAAATCTCACAAGATAGGTCAAGAATAGTATGAAAGAAATTCAATCAAGACGTGAGGTAGCGACTTAAGAATGAACCAACTAACAAGTAGGCAAATGACATTGTAAAAAACAAGAAATTGAGGTTTTAATCCATCACATGAAAATAGACATTACAATGAAAAAGTTACCAAAAGAACGGATTAAAAAAGATACGACATGAGAAAGTTATGATTTTTTGAAGTTTCAATGATTTATGAAAATAACACAAACAAATAAACAAGCAAATAAAAAAGAAATGGCATGGGAAGGGATTGAACCCACGCCCTTGTGTTCACCAACACAACACAAACCAACTCAGCCACTTATAAGCGCGTGTGAGAGGAAAGGCAAGAAAGAAGAAAATGATTAAAACATAACACAACACAAACCAACTCAGCCACTTACAAGCGCGTGTGAGAGGAAAGGCAAGAAAGAAGAAAATGATTAAAACATGACAATTGAAAAAAAAAACCAAAAGAGTTGATCACCAAGGATCGAACTCAGGTCAGGCAAGTGAAAGGTTACAAAGCGCGCAAGTCTACCACTGGGGTGGCTATACATCCGTGTATTTAGCCACCCCCATAAATAGATAACACTAGATATGATGGATATTCTGGGAAAAAAACAAGCCAACCAAACCAAATACGTGAAGGATCCAAACTTGATCAAAACTCATCTTTTTTTGTGAAATTTTAGCCAAACTTGACTGTTTTTTAACAAGGATTATGATGGTATCAACAAAATTTTGAAATTACAAACACACATTAAAACACGATAGCACTTGCATATTGGCATTTTGAGATGCGTTTAAGAAAACCACACCAGCTCTGAGTTCATACACATCAAATAGGCATTGCACACAAGTCATGAATATGATAACAGATGTATTGTACACTTAGGGCTCAAGCATAGATCAATAGAATTGAAAGTGGCACATGAATTGCAATGATAACATGAAAATGAAGGCAAGCTGTCAAAACAGATGGAAAGGTTCAAATCATACATATGGCCTACCTGTTCTAAACATGTCAATGATGATGCTCTTAATGCTATAAATCAAACACCAATGCTCAGGCAGAAGAAAGAAGCATGGCAACATATTGGTTATGAACTTGTGAAAAATAGTGGGCTTGTTTTCAAACCACAACAATACATGACCTCAAATAAAAAACCAAACTGTTAAAACTTAACACAGACAAACAGTTACATCATGTACACATAGCTGGTTCAAATGTGATATGAGGGGAATCTATGATGATGAACACAGTAGGCAAGCTGCAGACCAGGGCCAAAGTGGCCCTGCTGCCCATAATTTTAAAAGAGGGCAAATATGGATTAAATACATTTGAATCACAACAGAACCAATACAATCATGAAATCTCAACGAAAATGCAATGAGAAACAAAAAGATAACAATCACAATGCCAGGATCAAACATAAATCACAATTGTCATGCTATGCCAAGTGAAATAGAAAGAAATGCAATTTGAAATCCAAAGTCAAGCAATAAGTACAATTAGTTTGAACAGGCCTATCACACAAACCATAAACATCATCTTGAGTGTTTCCACACTTCAAGACTTGCCGCAAACCCAACAGAAATGAAAGTCACAAATCAGCTGCTCATACACACATAAAAATGCATAAATGAAACCAAGACATGATTGGAAAAGGTTGAGATCAAACAGAGACCATACACAAGTTACAAACATGATTATGAATGAGTCTATACCTCAAGTTTGACCATGAAATGCACATAACACAAAAATGCTCACAAACTGCAAAGGTAGCACATGGTAAGTGAGGCTGTCATGACAGGCAGAGGGAAATTGGCAAGGCAATCATAAAAGGGGCCTAGTTCATACAAAAACATGCTATCTATGCTTATGAAATAAACTCAAAGCTACACAAACAAAAAGAGTGAAGTGTGTGCAGTTGTTGTGGTTCTGAGACAGTTTTGGCAGCAGTGTGGTTACAAGTTGGTCTAGTAGAAAGTAGGTGGTCTCATGTTGAAAAGATAGCACATGCACATCACAAATATGAAGGTAAATGAGTTCAAACTCAGAAATCAAGCATTTTGCAATTGGAACAAGATTTGGTATAGTCATGGCATATTTTGGCTATGAAAATGCATTTTGAAAGTGAAATGAGGAAACAGGTGGAAATAGGTTAAACAACCAATGCACACACATTATAAACATGGAAATGAAAGAGATCATATTTGAATTTCAAGCATATTTCCAACAGAAAAGAATTTGGCAGGTTGATGGTTATGAAGAAAAAGCTGTCTTGAGACAAACTTGGTACAGCAGGGCATTTTTCAAAACAAAGAGAATCATGTCATGACAATGATACACACATACCACAAATATGCAAAGGGATAAACTCATACCTCAAAATCAATTCAAATCAACATCAAACAGAATATGGCATATTGATACTCATGAAATGCAAAAACCAACTCATTCAGGCAGCAGGCAAATTTATGGCAGTTGGGATAAATGAGCATCACATACAAGTTCAAAATATGTAGAATGAGGATTCTATGCACATAGTTCAAGCAAAAACAGGTTGGAGCAGAAAATGGTATGTCGTTGGTATCATGAGGTTAAAAAACAAGTTGAGAATGAAAAGTGGTTTTGAAAAAAGTAAGGGCAGTTTGATCATACAAGTACAACATACAACCTAAAAAACAAGTTAAATGATGGTTTCACACATAGAGATCACACACAAAATGCTCACAACAAGAAATGACATGATGCTTCAAAACATTTGACAGCAAAACACATAAACCTCACAACTGGCCTTAACAACCAAATCTTAAGTTTCTCATCATTTCAACAAGCTCAACTAGGCAAACAAGATCATATAAACACAAACCAATAGTTTAAAACACTTGAAACACAACATGGCAAGCATAAGCAGTTTAACACAAAACTCATGATAATGGTATGGCAAATGTATCAAATCTCATAACAAGGCAAACCTAGATTCAAACATGACCTAGGGGCAGGGGGATCATCATGAAACAACTTACAAGTTATTCAAACATCACCAATGAACAAAGGTTAACAGATCTAGGGCAAGCACACCAACATTTCAATGTTTGGATCTCTAAAACTACCTTATAGAAAAAAATCTCAAAACAAGTTGTACACAACATCAAAGTTTAATATTGGTAACATATCATCAACACATGATACATGAGTAAAATACCTTAACAAAAGCAAACATCACAACCATAGAACTCAAACTCTTGACAAAGAACCAATGTGGGACAGCATGACCATATTTTCACAACAAGCATTTCAAAATTGTAAAACATGACAATGTATGAATAAATAAAGAGGTTGAGCATTACATACCTCTTGTAGTCTTTCTTGAACAAGCTAAAATCTAAGAAACCCAGAGATCTTCTTCCTTGGCAAAGATTTGGAGCTTTTTTCCTCTTGAAGCAACAAACTATCTTTCAAGACAGTTTGAGTGGTGAACTTCCCAGCTGGTTTTTGAGACTCTGGACAGTTGAAGTATGATATATATGAGGTGTTGGGAGTGTTGAGGTAGTAGGAAAGGCCCTAAGTAAAGACTTGGCTTCCAAAGTGCATGAAAGTCAAAATATCAAGGTATGAAGGTTAACTTTTAGATTGGTGAGTTTTTTTGATGAAAATAATGGTGGGAATAGTTTCAAATGGCCATTTTAAGGGTGTATAGATGGTCTTTGAAGTGTTTTGATGTTTGGAGAAAGAACTAGCATGAAAAGTGAAAAGTGGTGTTTTTGGTGATTTTGTGAACTTAAGCAATTTCAAGCAAGGATGAGAATGAGAGAGCTATGAGTTTCTTGTGTGTTCTCAACAGCTCTGGTGTGTTTTGTGACATAGAGAATGCCTCTATTTATAGTGAAAATGAAGGTGAGGGCAGATTTGGATTTTGCCACTTTTGGAGGGAGATTGTGAAATTTTGAATGAATCTTGCCAAGATCTTTGTGGCAGCTCTACATATCAGCTTCATAGACAAATGCTGAGCAAACATCAAGTGAGATGGGAGGGATGGGATGGCTGAAGTGAGGCTAGGAAGGTAGGGGACTGCAGCTGCCCAATCTCTTTGAAAAGTTTCTCTTTCATGGCTTTTAAATGATTATTATAATGGCCACTTGCTCCAAGTTGCACAAGCCTTCCAATTCTTCATTTCTTATGGTTTTTTCATCATCTAAGCTTCATAATATCAGAATATAACATGATCCAATGGCTGAGGGTAGCCCAAGTTGAGGAGTTTTGAATTTTGGGAAGTGTTGGAGTGGTGACTTCAAGTATGGCAGCCCCAACTTCCATGACCCATAACTTTCTGCTCACAAATGCTATTGAGGAGTTCTACCACAATTTAGAAAGTCCTCAAGTAGCTCTACAACTTTCATGTTTTTGATATTTACAAATTCTATATGGAACTAGGTTGAAAAACCCTTCAAAGTTGTTAAAAAACAAGCCTAAAAGTGAAAATTTTCTAAGTTATTTTCCCTTCTTGAAATGAATTTTGTCATAACTCCAAATCTATGCATTGTTTGATCATGGACCACTTTTGGGATTTTGTAGTACTTGTCAATAGCTTTCCAATGAGCTTTGAACCACTTCATTTGGATGTGTGGTTGAGGAGTTATGGTCTTGCCCATTTCAAAACCCTAATTCTCGATTTTTGCAATTACTTCTTAACCCTTGATCCAATGGTCATGAAATTTTATGGGAAGGTGTAATATGACATAAGGAATATTTTTGATTCAAATCTTGAAGTCAAATTCCTTATTGTTGAAGAGTTGACCTCTCGGTCAACCGTACGATCAATCGGTGACTACCGAGTCGACTGTTGACGTTTCGGGTATCTTGAGGACTTCAAACTCTTTGGATAGACTTTATGAAGCCATAGGAACTTAATGGACCATGATCCCACCATTGAAACACTTTTTAAATCAAAAGTCAAACTACAGTTGACTTTTCCTGATCGAAAACCCTAATCGGGTATCTTGAACTGCACTGTTCTCAATTCTTGGGTGATCACCTCAAATTGAATTCATACTTGACCCAATGTAGTATTCTTGATCTTGTTTATAGTTGAATCAATCCACAACATTGATTGATCAAACCATCGAAGCCTCGATTTTGATGGTACGGAACCCTGATTCATCTGCATCTTGACAAAGATAAACTTGAAATGGGTCAAGGTTAGTTAATTAAATGAATATGATCCTACAATGATGATGATGATATAAGGGTCAAAATTTGGGGTGCAACAGTGATTGAAGTTAATTGAAATAAGTAGATTGAGGTGTGAGATATGTATGGGGTATGGTGATGGGATCAAGGGGATCGTGTGACTTTCATTAAAATAATTAATTGATGAACAATACGTATGTATGATGTATGGTGATGTGATCAGGGGATCGTGTGCACCTTGTGTGCTTGAGTTCATTGTTGTGCATTTGGTGTTATGCATATCATGGTGTTTGGTGGGACGAATCATTGCTCAGGAGGAGTGTATGTGATTCATCCGTACTCCCTTGTGGAGAATGGTGGGGACAGATCATGGCCAAGGACGGGTGTATGTAATCTATCTGGGGTTCGATTGAATGAACCAATGAGTTGGTACCGCATGCATGGTGTTCAGTTGCATAATTGCATTATGGTGTGTTGTGTTAGTGTTGGACAGTAGGTCGTGTTTGATGAATGTTGGGTGAGGAATTATATGATTACTACCTTTATTTCATGTACTGCATTACCGATAATTTTGATCATGTTTTCTCACCCCTTTGTTGTTGTTTTTGTGGTTTGTGCTTCTTCGGGAGTACAGAAAATCCAGGTACTTAGCTAGCTTGGATAGAGGTGTGCGAGTCAAGTCTTAGGATGCTCTGATACGTAGCACGGGACTTGGGCGTTTTCTTTTGATTTAGTTGAACTTGTTTTACTTTTCTGTGGCGTATCATGTGTTGGTGAATTTTATTAATGAATATTTTCATGTATTGGCGGATGGCCGAGGTTTTCCGCTGTTTTGTTTTGAAAACCTTCTAATGAAGAGTATGTCGAGTTATGTGATGTGATATCCCACTTTAGTGGAAAACTCTGATGTTTATTTGAATTAATCATATTTTATTTTAATTTGGGAAAGTGGGGTGTTACAATTGGTATCAGAGCCTGGTTGGTCCGTCCGGCCAGTGTAGTTATTGAGTCTGTCCTTAGGATAGAGATTGTGTATCTTTTAACCTGGTGTTGTTAATGTTGAGCAGTATGGCAGGAAGGAATGATGCTGCTTTGGCTGCTGCTACGCAAGCGATGGCGCAGGTGGTTGCTAATTAGAACCAAGCGGCGGGTGCACAATTTGGGGATTTGGCACAGTTCCGGAGTAACAAGCCGCCGACGTTTGAAGGAGGAATTTTGGATCCTGAAGCTGCGCAGAAGTGGCTGAAGGCGATTGAGAAAATTTTCAAGACAATGGGTTGTAGTGATAAGCAAAAGGTGAGGTTTGGTACTCACATGCTGGAAGGTGAAGCTGAGGCCTTGTGGGACAACAGTCGCTAGAGATGGGTGACTGCAGGAACTGCGATCACTTGGGATGTAGTTTGAAAGGGTTTTTTTGGAGAAATACTTTCCGGAAGACATACGAAGTGCTAAGGAGGTAGAGTTCCTAGAGCTGAAGCAGGGTAATCTGACCGTAGCAGAGTATGCTGCAAAATTTGAAGAGCTGGTGCAGTATTGTCCTCATTACAATACTGAAGATGTGATGACCTCAAAGTGTTTGAAATTTGAGAATAGGCTGCGTTCGGAAGTTAAGTTGGGGATTGCTTGTTAGAAGATTAGGAATTATCCTGAGCTGGTAAGCAGAAGTAGGATTTACGATAATGATAACCGGGCCAGGATTGCACATTATAAGGCTGTGAATGACCGTAAAGGTAAGCAGAGGTTTGGTGGTACTCCTTACAGTGTTCTTGCTGATAAGGGAAAAAATAAGGCTGCTACTAAGAAGCCTAGAGAGGCGAAAGCATCTGTTGATTTGAAATGTTTCCGGTGCGGTGGCGCAGGTCATCGTGCTAAAGAGTGTCCTAATGAGGTGAAGAAGTGTTCCAGGTGTGGTAAGCCAAGCCATGTAATAGCTGATTGCAGAGCCACTATGCCTACCTGTTATAACTATGGTGAGAAAGGTCATATCAGTACGCATTGCGAGAAGCCGAAGAAGTCTCAGGCGTCTCAGGCCAGCGGTAAAGTATTTGCTGTGGTAGGAACTCAATCTGCCAGTGAAGAGCGTTCCATCAAAGGTACTTGTTTTATCAATAATATTCCTTTGACTACTATGATTGACATGGGTGCAACCCACTCATTCATTTCTATTGATTGTGTGAAGAGGTTAGGATTGGTGTCGTCTACTTTTAATTGACGGATGACTATTGAAAATCCCTCTATTGGTTCAGTGACTACTTCTTTGGTGTGTTTGAAGTGTCCACTGACTATTTTCGGTAGAGACTTTGGAGTAGACCTGATTTGTCTACCACTTGGTAATTTGGATGTTATTCTGGGTATGAACTGGTTGGAGTTCAACCGAGTCTACATCGATTGTTTTCGGAAGGTGTTGTTGTTTCTTACTCCAGAAGAGGAAGCGTTGGCAGATTCCTTGTCTAATAAGGAATTGAGGACCCTGTTGGAGGACGAAGCTAAGATGTTTGCTTTATTTGCGTCGTTGTCTGTTGACAGCAAGACATCAGTGAAAGAGTTGGCAGTGGTGAATGAATTTCCTGAAGTATTTCCTGATGACATTATGGAATTACCTCCGACGAGGGAAGTCGAATTTAGCATTGACCTTGTTCCTAGTACAAGGCCTATATCTATGGCGCCGTACAGGATGTTGGCAGCGGAGTTGACTGAATTGAAATCTCAGATTGGAGAATTGTTGGATAGAAAGTGTATCAGACCCAGTGTGTTACCGTGGGGAGCTCCAGTGCTATTGGTAAAGAAGAAGGATGGCAGTATGCATATGTGCATCGATTACCGTCAGTTGAATAAAGTGACCATTAAGAATAAATATCCTCTTCCAAGGATTGATGATTTGATGGATCAATTGGTGGGAGCTTGTGTGTTCAGCAAAATTGACTTGAGGTCGGGTTACCATCAGATCAGAGTGAAAGAAGGTGATATTCAGAAGACGGCATTTAGAACTCGATATGGACATTACGAATATGTTGTAATGCCTTTTGGAGTGTCTAATGCGCCAGGAGTGTTTATGGAGTATATGAACCGAATTTTCCATTCTTATTTGGATCAGTTCATTGTTGTGTTTATTGACGATATACTGATTTATTCTAAGTCTGATGAAAAGTATGCAGGACATTTGAGAATTGCTTTGCAGGTGTTGAAAGATAATAAGTTGTTTGCTAAACTAACGAAGTGTGAGTTCTGGTTGAAGATAGTGAGTTTCCTGGGGCATGTAATATCCGGTGATGGTATATCGGTGGACCCATCGAAAGTGAGTGCAGTGTTGCAGTGGGAACCGCCGAGGACAGCGGCGGAAATTAGAAGCTTTTTGGGTTTGGCAGGATACTGCCGAAGGTTTATTGAAGAGTTTTCTAATTTGGTGTTGCCATTGACTCAGTTGACGAGAAAGAATCAAGTTTTCGTGTGGGATGCTGCTTGTGAAGAAAGCTTTGAAGAACTGAAAAAGAAATTAACTACGACACCGGTGTTAGTGTTGCCGACTCCGAGTGAACCTTTTGTGGTGTACTATGATGAGTCTAAGATGGGATTAGGCGGAGTTTGTAACACCCTTCTAAACCCCATGGAAAAATAAGCATTATCAGAGTAAAATTAATATGCATTCACCAAGGGCGTCACACATACAATTCCAATTTACTAAAAACCATCTGTCATGCTCAATAACACTGAAATAAATAATCATACTTTACAAAACTTCATTTGCATGTAGCAGCGGATTTATTTATATCACAATTTTTCATAGAAGAAATATTTGCATTTAACATATAAACCAACATCACTTAGGCACTGAGGCCAACAACACAATATACATCTGAAACGTAACCCCAAACGATCCCACTGTTACATGACCAGAGCACGACTCGACCCAATAACAATTAAATCACTAAACAGCTACACCAATAGCAACCTTGCAACTACGAGCAATACTACACCTTGATACCTGCACGATGTCATGAAGGACATCATTCCAGCAGAAGGGTGAGAAATATTATCATAATAACACTGCATATAATCATATATAAATGCACAAATACAAAATACATATGTTCCACATTTTCTCACCACAATACATTATAAACGTCATATATATCACGACATGTTTCTTTCACCAATTCACGTGAACATTTATATCATGTTTATTACACAAATGCATCATATAAAGATGGTAATGCAACTCATAGAGACCGACTCATGACTCTATGCAGATGCAAATGCGGTACCGACTCGTTCAGCAGGTTCAATTGAAGAACCAAAAGGAACCATCGCTCGTTACCGAAGTAACTCCCCGTCGGGCCTACGACGTTCACCCATCGCTCACACCCCCAATGGGCACACGATGTTTCAGGATTTCTCACACCCCACAAGGGCACACAATCGTTCTGCAGATCCTCCACGGGATCAAGAATAAACCATCGCTCACACCCCACAAGGGCACACGAGGTTTCTGCAGATCCTCCACGGGATCAAGAATAAACCATCGCTCACACCCTACAAGGGCACACGAGGTTTCTGCAGATCCTCCACGGGATCAAGAATAAACCATCGCTCACACCCTACAAGGGCACACGAGGTTTCTGCAGATCCTCCACGGGATCAAGACACAAGAATGCAATCATGATGCTACACACATAAAACGACTCCACACACTCTTGAAATGCACACATATATACAATTATATACAATTACACATTACACCACACGCCCAAGTACATACACATAATTGCCAAACAGCCACCTTTCACACTTTCATACAACAATCACATGCACATACCATATGACTCAAATAAACTCATCAACCCCCGCAAATCCTCATTTGGATTATGGGTACATCGCATATACCCCACCAGGAACAACATCACAATTATTCTACCCCGGTGATTACTACACTAGGAACGACACCTTGTCATTCTACCCCAGTGAGTAAGAATCTCGTATGCTTACATACTCTCAACATCATTAACATACATATATTCTCATGCACTCTTCACACCTTATCACATAAAATCAATATACAAACACAAGGTCGTGCCAACTGCAACGAACTCAATCACATACATCATGCATTCATGTTTAATTCAAATAATGCATATAATTTCCAAAAGGTCGTACTTCACAATCTAGGATTCACGCCATAAGGCTTCCCACAACACGTCTTATCTAAATAACACACAAATTATTCATGTTATACGAGGATTAACATAATTGAACCAAACAATCAACCATTGGATGAAAACGCAAGAAAACAACATGCTGACATGCTAGTTACCTTGCTCGCCTAGCGAGCTCCCAGCGAATGCTCGCTATCTATTCGCCTAGCAAACAAGATCGTGAAGGCAAACAGAAGCCATTGACTTAATTCGCTACCACACTCGCTCAGCGAAGGCCTGGCGAATCTCTCGCCACCCTTTTCGCTACCAGCGAAGAACACCAAAAACCATTCCGTCCAAGTCTGGGACCATTCGCTACTGGCTCACCATAATGAATGCCCAGCGAACGTTCGTGACCTGCTCGCCTAGCGAACGTGCTAGCGAGGGTCTGTGAACTCAGAAATCTCCACTGTCCAAAACTCCGAAACTCATCGAAATCTACCCGATTCAACCCCAACTCGTCTCAGTAGCCTTAACCCAACATTTCTCGACTATACTCTACCACTCATTCTCATCTTTAACCGTAAAAACTCGGTTCTACCGATTAGACTCATTCATTCCCTAGAATGGAAGATGAGGGAAAACAACCAAACAAATCTAAACAATCTATACCTAATCACATACATTGGTAATGTAACAATATTTCACACCCTTACCTCGATTAATCGGAAGCTAGAAGTCGTTCTTGAGCTTTCCAAGCTTTCCCTTCTTTTTCCTTCTACTTTCTCTTCTTCCTCCACCTTTCTTTCATGTTTTCTATTTTACATTGTCCTCCCACTCTCCCTTATATACTCTTCCCTTCTATCTCTCTCCAATATATTTCTTCTCTTAAGATATTTACCAATTCATTTTCTCATAAAACATCCCATCCCATCCTTAATTAGAGAATATCTAGTAAGTTCACATTATTCCACCAAATAGAATAAATCAGTTAAATCCAATAATTCAGTTAAATCATACAAACCAATTAACTAGTACCATTAATCAGTTATTGAAAATTGGGTTGTTACAACTCTCCCCCACTTTAGGAATTTTCGTCCTCGAAAATGTTATCCAACTCGAATAACTCTGGATACGACTCTCGCATCTCAAACTCCCAACTACTTCCGCCAAAGGAATCCCTTTACCTCGAAGTTTCTTCTCGTTCACCCACCTGAACTTAGCAATGTCTCTACTATCGGATTGCCTCTCGCACAATCTCAGGTCTGAGTACAACACTCTCGCCGGACACACATCAACTCAAAGGAGCCTTACACCCCTTTTCAAACAGAGCCTCATACGATGTCATTCCGATATTAAAATGATAGCAATTGTCGTAGGTATCAACGATGATTAACTATCTCACGATCCACCTTGGTCCAATCTGTTACACCCTAAAATTTGACCAACCGGTTCTCCTATCTGGTTCGTGGTTTAAATTCGTATTCGCATATCAGATGCATGACATTTGTGCGCAGACAGAGGATGTCAGGGTTACAGCTTGGCTTTCATCTACCGGATATTTCAGATCCAGTCTAGATAATCAGGGTTTTATTTTCGGGAAATTGTGCGCTCCTCGGTATTTTCAGCTTACGTGGTGGTTTTTGGGATATTCTGATGCCCGGGGTTTACTGTTTGTTCCGATATGGTCTCGCGCTCTCTTTTATGTTGGTTATTTGCCTTCGTTTGTTTTTTTTAGGATTTAATAGCTTTTCTATAGATTTAAATAGTTTTTTTATATTTTAAATAGGCTTTATAGATTTTTTAGAATTTTATAGAATTTTTAATAGGTTTTAATATTTTTTTTAATAGTTTTAATAGAGTATAATAGAGTTTTCTCTTATTAGTTTTAAATAGGATTTTAATAGATTGTTAAATAAAAATCATTAGAGTTTTTTATTTTTAGATAAGAAATAATAGAGATTAATAGTCTTTTTTTTCATTGGTTTATAGGATTAATAGAAATGTTTAGAGTTTTATTTTTTTTAATTAGATGATTAACTCTTTTTTAGGCTTAATAGAGATTAATTAGGATTTTAATTTTTTGTTTAGATTTTAATTAGAGTAAGTCAGGTTTTAATTAGTTAATTAGGTTTAGTCTTTAACTAGCTTTTTTAATTGAGGTTAAGTCTTTTTAATTCAGTTTTTTTTAGGGTCATTTTCGTGGGCCCAGAAGAATGTTTTTTGCTGGCCCAGTATTCCAATCTACCAGTCCATTTTTTGTTCGTTTTTTTTCAGTCCAGAAAATTGCAATGACACTTGTCCATATATAAACAAGCACGTGTAAATCACTAGAGCTAGCCACCTCAATTCCCACTCATTTGCATGCATCACACGTATCCTTCTCTCTGACTCCCACAACGCCACTTGTCACGCCATTGTCCTTCACCGGAAATTCCACCGGCCGACGTGCAAAGCTCTCAGGCCACCGCCTAACCATCACCGGACCACCGCCAGACGCCGGAATTTGCAGGTTTCACCAGATTTCACCCAATCTCCTTTGAATCTTCATCTTCTACCTCTATCAATAATCACCAGACGCCGGAACAGACTCGCCGGAAACTGCATTGTTTCGCCGGAAACTTCATCCATTGCCGGAAACTTCAAGCAGCCTCATAGATCTTCATCATCCCGCCCAGATCCTTCACCGTACCTTCATGCATATTCTCCAGAAAAACCAAGAACAAGATCTTTCTCGTTGCTTTTTTCCAGAAATTACCAAAGGTTCTTCGAGGCTTCGTCCATCTTCATCATCAAGATTATCAGGAGCGCAGATCCAAGAATTTCATCGTGTGTTCTTTAGAGACCTCCTTCGATTTGTTTCCAAGAAACACCATCCGATCTTCATCTTGGTCGTTCTTCCAGATCTCCGTTGAAGGCTTCAAGAAACTTCGTCACCAGCCTCGCCTTCAAGAACGTCATCGCAATTGATTCTCCGATCGTCAACTTCGTTGAGTCCACCGCATCGTTAGTCAAGATCTTCAAGGCTCCCAGATCATCTTCAAACACCATCAAGGTTGTTGGTCTTCGAGCATCCGCGAAGAATTCTCCAGAAGATCCATCGTCTCCGTTGCTTCACCCAGGTTTCATTCCTTTTCGTCTCATAGTCATTTGTTCAACTGGATTAGGGTTTCTGTTTTGAGTTTTGAGTGTTAGATTTGTTGATGAGGGTAATCTAGTTTAGGGTTGAGTGGATTTGAATTAGAGAATGATGGTACGATTGAGATTCGTGAGAGTTTGGACATGTTTCAGAGAAGTTTTGAGAGGTCTGAGAGAGAAGTTTGGGATGCAAGCGGCGCTAGGGTTTGGGGGTGATGAACAGTGAATGGCATTTTGGGGGAGAAGAGTAGTTTTGTTGTTTGATTAGTTGGGTTTGGGTTAGAGTTGGGCCAGGCCCAGCACGTTATTGCTAGGAATCACCCCCTCTTTACTCGCTATTCCCCCCTGGCTGTGAGAAGAATGCTGAGTTTGGTCTGGGCCTTGGCCTTAATTGCTAGGCGCACCCCCCTGTATTTGGGGCCCAGTCTGAAATAGCTAGGTTTTGCTATCGCTGCACACCCCTTTTGTTTTATTCTTTTTTTTAATTTTCTTTGTTTTGTATCATATTAGAAAATATTTCATAAAAAATAGTAGGATGATCCAATTAATTCCCTTCTTTTTTCTATAGATTCATAATTCAATTTAGAATTTTATAGTGCAAAAATATTAAATTGATCATGCATTTTCATTTTTATTTGCATTTTTGTATTTTAATTGGTATTGAATAATTGGTTTGTGATGTGTCTGCCTTGTTGATTTTAGTTCTCTAATTTGGTATTGATTTTTGCTTTAGTTTTTTAGTATGTTATACTAGACTGATGCATGCTCCCCATAGGATTTTTGTGGATTTTTTAGAGGTTGATTGATGTTGTTTTAGGGTTAGAGAGTAGAGACCTCATAACTTGCTGGGTAACCCTTGACCATTCATATGTTAGGGATTGTTTAGTAGCCTTAGAAGTTGACTTAGGCTTTGAGATTTGATCTTGGGATCATAGAGCCATATAGGTTTCCCCTAGATTTTTGGTAGATTTTTATAGAGTTGTTTTGCTATTTTTGCTTGAGCTTGAGAATAGGAGAAGTCTTGAGGGCTTCTGACTTTGAAGTTCAACTGTGGTTGAACTTCAAAGATAGTTTCTTTTGGTTTGAGGGCCTGTGGTTTCTTCTTGAAGATGGAGGCTGGATGAAGACTTGATGGAGCTTGCAAGGATGCATGGATTGAGGTCCTAGTCTAGGAGCTTGCTCTCTGTTTGTGAGGTTTGAGATCCTGAAGTTTGAGGGAAATTTATGGTACTTTCCTGAGGAAGGCACTATGGATGTCTTTCATTCTTTCTTCTCACCTCTTTCTCAAGTATCCAATGATGTTGGAGCCTTCATGTGAGTTTAGTTCCTCCTGAGGAGGAATGTAAACCGATCACAGTTGTTGAGCCACATGGGATATGATTCCTAAGTGGAAGCCCCCTAGTACTTTCCTGAGGAAGGCACTATGGGTCTGTTCACTTAGTTCCCTTAGTTCATGTAGGATTTCTTAAGTATCCAATGATGTTGGAGCCTTCATGTGAGTTTAGTTTCTCCTGAGGAGAAATGTAAACCGTTCACAGTTGTTGAGCCACATGGGATATGATTCCTAAGTGGAAGCCCCCTAGTATTTTCCTGAGGAAGGCACTATGGGTCTGTTCACTTAGTTCCCTTAGTTCATGTAGGATTTCTCAAGTATCCAATGATGTCGGAGCCTTCATGTGAGTTTAGTTTCTCTTGAGGAGGAATGTAAACCGTTCACAGTTGTTGAGCCGTATGGGATATGAGTCCTAAGTATAAGCCTCCTAGTACTTTCCTGAGGAAGGCACTATGAGTCTGCCTACTTAGCTCCCTTTCTTTGGTAAGCTTGTCTTGA
Organism: Lathyrus sativus; assembly: GCA_963859935.3. Taxonomy (NCBI): domain Eukaryota; kingdom Viridiplantae; phylum Streptophyta; class Magnoliopsida; order Fabales; family Fabaceae; genus Lathyrus; species Lathyrus sativus. The sequence continues at coordinate 204,681,161 of OZ012738.1, read as the reverse complement.
AGCTTGAAGACTGGGATTGTTTTCTCTTGTGTAGGGGTTTTGCTTTAGGGCTTTGATTAGGGTTTTGTTTAGGGCTTTGCTTAGAGATTTGATTAGGGTTTTGCTTTAGGGCTTTGCTTAGAGATTTGATTAGGGTTTTGCATAGGGCTTTGCTTAGAGATTTGATTAGGGTTTTGCATAGGGCTTTTCTTAGGGTTTTGATTAGGGTTGTTCAGGGTTTTGCTTTAGGAGGTAGATTAGGGTTTTGTTTTAGGGTTGTTTAGGGTCTTGCTCAGGGGTAGTTTCTTGCTTTTGGATAGGAGTTTTCCAGGCTGGTTAGCCTTCTCTTTGTGTTGATTGACTTGTGTGGTGTTGTGCTGCATTAGACTTAGGGGTTCATCTAGATATTTCTGAGATAGGTGCATCTTAGAAATAGGATCTGTGTGCATGAGAAGTTGAGGTGGTCCTCCTTCTGCTTGTTTGTTATTGAGTGGCTTTGCTTGTTGGTATTTGGTAGAGCTAAGCTCCCTTGCCTCTGTGGTTTGTGGCCTTTGTGCCTTGCTTGTTTGGTTGGTGCATTCATGCATATTTCCAGTATTTCTTTACTTTGCAGTGATTCCTGTTTGCTGTTTAGTGCTGTTGCCATGATCCCTTAGGAGCTCTAACTTCTCTGCTGTGGAGGAGTTATGATAGACATTAGGTTGGTTAACCAGGCATGATAGCATTAGGTAGATTCCCCTTTTCAACCATAGCTTTAGGGTGTCTCTTTCCTTTCTCAAAACAACAGAAAAACACCTCATAAAGGATAAAACGAAAGTGAATTCATTTCTTCCGTCAAAAGATTTGAACAAACATCAAAACATTTTGTCCTCCTGGACTGTGAAAACCCTTGGTTAAGGTGCATTTTACCATAAAAAAAACACTTGAACAGCTTGTGTCGTGCGTAGCCCGAACTACGTTTGCTCTGATCTTCCATGCCGTGTGGAAGTACGTAGGCACAGGACGCGATGTCCTGGAGAGCAACCTTCCCCCCGTCTAGACGTAGGTAGTCGAACTACGTTGACTCTGACTTTCCGATTGCACGAGGGAGTACGTAGGCCTAGAACAGCATATGTTCTGTCGAGTCCTGTCCTTTTCTTTTCTTTTCAGACTGACCACTAGCGTAGATAGATAAACACACCCTTTTCCTTATAAACACCAAGCGTGGATCCCGTCGAGTACGACGTACGTGAAGGGTGCTAACACCTTCCCCTTGCGTAACCGACTCCCGAATCCAGGTTTTTGTTGCGATGACCATACCTTTCCCGTCTTTGCGTTAGGTTTACTTCGAGCGTTTCCTTTCCCTCCTTTGGGATAAATAACGCACGGTGGCGACTCTTCTGTCAGCCGACGCCGATTTTCGCAGTAGCGACAGCTGGCGACTCTGCTGGGGACTATGTAGCATCTAGTGACTTTTCCTATCCCTTATGCTGGGACCGTTTCCCATCCCCTACGCGAGTCAATCCTAGCGCTTGGGTGTTTATCTGTTGGGTGTTGTGCATATGTGTTTTACCTTTCCGCACTTTACTTTTCCGCATCTTTACCTTTCCACATTTACTTTCAGCACTATATTATTATGATTATTGCTGTGGGAGAGGGAGGTTACTATGAGTGAGAAGCCGGACCTGGGCTTGAGTATGCACCTAGACATAGTTGCGGAGAGTAGTAGACGAACCTGTCTGCTGAGCAGGCACCGTTCCCTACGAAATCTGCGCTCAGACGAGGTTCTCTCCGAGGTGCTCCTTTCCGGTCCTGAGGATCTGAGGGGAGTCCAGACGTGAGGATTGTTGACTCTGGGAACCGATCATTTGGAAGTCAGCTAAGTGAGGCCTCTTCATGACTTGATGATGCCACTCCTTCTGGGAATCGTATCGTCACTCATGAGTCTGTGACGCTGATGACCGCATAGGATGTCGTACCTTTGTCCGTGGATTAGGTCCATACCTGTGAGGGGGATTGGGTTATTGCAGGAAAACTGGCCTTCAGAAACCATGATTCAATATTTATCAGATAGTTTTCTTGGCTCGTTAACAGGTGTGTTGTTTGGATCAGATGGGTTTCTTGTTTGAGGTTGATACTATTATCAGGTGGTTTTCTCGTCAGATACAGAGGTTCAGATGGATTTCTTACCAGGGGATTGGTATTTTGAGTGTTAGATGATAGTTAGTGTCATGAAGTTCTGGTGATTGTGGTGGTTTTCTGTTCTTGACATCACAGAGATGTTCCTCTTCAGGCTACAGCATGGCCCCTGTATTCACTGATTGCATCATTTATCATATTGCATTATTGCATTACCATTTGCATCCAACTAACGTGTGTGTATTGCAGGTACATATTTCCCCTCCCAGTTCCGGTGTTTGTTTCCTAGCAAGACATGGAAGCCATGAAGAGAGTGTTACCCTATAGATTCTCGTCTCCAGATATCAGTCTGTTGTCAGAGTTAATTACTATTTCTAGGAAGAAGGTGATGCGAGATTTCAGGAAGACATATGGGAGGATCCTGACTTATGTTTACCAGCCCTCGGCTTATGAGATCAGCGACATTTACACCCTGTTGCAGTTTTATGATGCTGAGCTCAGGTGTTTTGTATTTCCTGATTTTGTCTTGGCTCCTACCCTGGAGGAGTATTCTGCACTCTTGGATATACCGATTCGCGAGCAGATGCCTTTCTATCACACGGACGCTAAGCCTGATCTGGCTGAGCTTTCTGCTATTCTGTACTTAGGAGAGTTTGAGCTGACAGCGAAGATGATCAGAAGAGGAGATGCATGGGGATTTCCGTTGGTTGTTTTGGTGGAGAAGGCTCGGGAGTATGCCAAGAAGGGTGGCTGGGTTGTTTTTGACGCCATCCTTGCTGTGTGTGTTTATGGCATTGTATTGTTCCCAAACTTTCCTGATTTTGTTGATGCAGATGCTTTCTATATTCTGGCTGCAAAGAACCCAGTTCCTACCTTGCTGGGAGATATCCACCATTCCATTCACTACCAAAATGAAAAGCGACGAGGAAGGAATGTCTCTTGCTGTGTACCTCTACTGTGCCGGTGGTTTACTAGTCATATGCCGAAGTCAGGGCCTTTTGTCACTTCTATTGATTCTTTAGGATGGCCTGAGCGCTTGATGGGGTTGACTTCTGAGAATGTGGTGTGGGTTAATGATGAGGTGTTAGGGGTTGAGGTCATATATAGATGCGAAGGATTCCCTAATGTTCCTTTGATAGGAATGAGAGGGTGTGTCAATTATAACCCTTCCTTATTAATCAGGCAGTTTGGGTATGCACCTCAGGAAGCGCCGAAGCCCGAGGAGATACAGGAATCTCTGTATCTCACTGGGACAATAGAGGAAGAGATGTTGATCAAGCTTGAGAAAGCATGGAAGAACCTGCATAAGAGAGGGAAGCCTTCATGTAGCAAAAGGGGTACTCGAGTTCTTGGTCCGTATGTGGAATGGATTCGTGAACGAGCTACGAAATTCCTTATGCCTTATCCTGCAGTTCAGCCATTGTATCCTTCTCTGGTGGAGGAGCCCACCACTATAGACATGCAGGTATACAAGCAGCTGATGGCGGAGAAAGAAGAGTTAGCAAAGGTTAAAGAAGCTTTAGAGAAAGAGAATGCCCAGCTTCGTCATGAAAAGATTGAAACAGGATATTTTTCCAAGCAACAGGCCGAAACTTTGAAACATCTGAAGACTACTTTATTGGAGTTGACTGAAACCAAGAAGCGTCTGGAGTTAGATGTAGACTCAGTTAGCAGTGTATTGGCTACTAAGAAACAAGAGCTAGAAAGGGCCTACACGAAGTTAGCTAAGTTCAGAGAGCATTGGGACCTTACTATGGCCAAACGCAAAGAACGGGAAGAAGAGCTAAAGACACAGGTTGCTCAGTTGGGAGAACAGGTTAAAGTGAAGACTGAAGAGCTTTAAGAAGAAGCATGCCGTCGATACGAGGCCGAACGCAAACTGATTGATGCCATGAAGAATCTGGAAGATTGTCAGCGCAGAGCAGACATCAAGAGGCCCAAACCTGAGGATGGTGCCCAGGATAAGGCTTGGGAAGATTTTTTCAGAGACATCTATGGAACGGTCAGGAAAAGGGATCAGTTGATAGAAGGCTTGATTTATCGACCGGATCACGCAGAGACGAAGAAGTTGTTCGAGGATTTCTGCGACCGTACCCGCACTTGATTTCCCTCTTGTATTCTATGTGTTGAGATCACCACCAGGCATGTTAGTTGGGATCCTCCTTTATCATATCAGTTGTATGGAACATAGTTGTGTAACGCCTTGACGAGACTGTTTTTCCAATATATGAGGGTTTTTCTAAATATTGTCTTTATGGTTTCTCTTGTCTTGCCACCTTGACACTGGAATTGGAGGGGAAATGTCCCCAACGCACACATGCACGTTAGCATTTTTGCATTGTTGTGTGCATAAATCACATTGCATTACAGGTTCGTGATCCATGTTCCTTATCATTCTTCATCCATATATCCAGGTATTTTCAGGATTGCAGAAAAGCGGGTCCACCGTTACTCTACCAGAACTAATCACAAGAAGATCATGGACAACGTGCAGAGTGAAATGCAAGAAATGCATGACAGGATGGCCATGCTCATGCAAACCATGGAGACCATTGCCAAAGGACAAGAGCAGCTGCAGAATCTGGTTCAACCGATAGTCGCACGGGCTGAAAACAACGGGACACCGCATGGTGAAAATATTGCTGCTTCTCCCTGAGTTGAGAATCGTCAAAGTGCTGATGCTATTCCCGTAACCGGTTTGAATGCTGGAGAAACTGGCCCTGTAGGTGGAGGTGGGAACGCCGGTAATATGAATGCCAATACAGATACTGCTGGGGTATTTGTGGGTAATGTCAACCAGGGTTTCAATGGGGGCATTGAGAATGTCGGAATGAATGGTAATAATGGTAACCAGGGCTTCAATGGTGTGAACATGGGGTATGGCAACATTGCTGGCACCAAGGCTGGGTTTGGTGACTATGGTTATGGTAATCTTGGATGTGGAACTGGCGCATACAACGCTCAAGAGATGGGCAATCTGAGGTATGACCCCAGGTACTTCCAAACGGGTCCGGGCCGTGATGCAGATTATGTTGGACACGATGCAGTACCTCGCTGGGAGGATCGTCAGGAGGATGTGTTCTCTGGTCAGAATGAGGGTTATGAAAGAGCTAGGGATGACAGCCATCGGATGATATTGCTAGAAGAGAAAGTGAACGAATTAGCCAGCCAGAATGCTCTTGGGCTGGATATGTCAAATATGGGGCTGGTCCCAGGGTTGAGGGTCCTGCTGAAATTCAAAGCGCCGTCATTTGATAAGTACAAAGGGGATACGTGCCTTAGGGTGCATGTGCGCGCGTTTTACAGGCGTATGTCCGCGTATTCTGAGGATGAAAAGATGCTAATGCACTTCTTCCAGGATAGCCTGTCAGGGCCATCGCTGGAGTGGTACATGAGCTTGGAGCCTACTTAGATCAGGAGTTGGAAAGAGCTGGAAGAGGCTTTTGTTCGACATTATCAATATAATAGTGATCTCTCCCCTAACCGAGTCCAGCTGCAGAGCATGTCTCAAAAGTCTAGCGAGAGCTTTATGGAATACGCCCAGAGATGGCGAGATCTGGCTGCTAGGGTACACCCTCCGATGGTGGAGCGCGAAATGATGGATATGTTCATAGGAACTTTTTCTGGAATGTACTATGACCGGTTGCTCAATTTTTCGATGAGTACCTTCTCTGATTTGATCTTGATGGGGGAGCGCATTGAAAACGGAGTGAAGATTGGTAAAATTCAAGCGGGTGAGTCCAGTTCCGCAGGAGGTAATAAGAAGACGTTTGGTGGTAAAAGGCAGGGTGATACCAATGCTATACACAATGCTCGACGGAGAAATAGAAGTTAGAACTGGCATCAGCAGTCGCAAGTTGCAAGTGTAACCATTCCAGGGCCTCCTCAGCAGCAGAGACAACAACCACAGTAGCAGGCTCAGCAGCAGCCAAATAATAATCAGCGCAGAATTCAGAACCCACGACCGAGGAGAGTATTCGAGGTACCGCCGATATCATATGAAGAACTCCTTCAAACTTTGTTGAAATTGCAGCTAGTCGTGAAGAGGACCTTAGCGCCACCAACTGGCCAGCCACCAGTCGGGTATGATATTAATGAGCATTGTGACTTCCATTCGGGTGCACCAGGGCACAATATTGAAAATTGCCTAGCTTTCAAGCATAAAGTACAGGATTTGCTTGATAGTACGGTTATTAACTTCGGGAAGGACGGTCCCAATATCACGCAGCAGCCAATGCCCAAGCATGGCGGGGCTGGGGCCAATGCAATTCTGGCAGATGATGAGTTGGACTTGATTTCGGAAGTGAGCAAGCTGAAGACCCCTTTGAGTTACGTAAAGCAGCAATTATTGAAAGGAGGTGTCTATCCCGGATGCAGTGAAGAGTGTGCTGACTGTTTGGTTCAACCTAGGGGCTGTGAGAAGTTGAAAAGGGGAGTTCAAGGTTTGATTGATGAAGGAATTCTGCAGTTTGACAGGTCTGTGGGGCGAGAGAAGTCTATTGAGACAGGATCTGAAAAAGAGCGCAGGGAGATTGCTACGATCACCATTCCGTTCAAATCAGTGACGATTTCGGCATCATCGAAAAGGCCGACCATTACTATTACCAAGGCTAAACCAGTCCCTTATGAGAGCACAAAGGCAGTCTCGTGGTGCTATGGTGCTGAGGTGTATTGTAATGGGGAAAAGATTGACTTGAATGACCCGCCAGCAGGATCCATAGACAACATAGTGGGAGCGGGTGGTATAACCCGGAGCGGGAGAATTTTCACTTCACCTGAGGTCGAGGCAGAGAGGCTCGCTAGGGGTAAGAGCAAAGTTGTTGAGGGGGAATCTTCGGGGAATAAGGAGAAGGAACCGATAACCAAAGATGTGGAAGAATTCATGAGATTGATTCGCAAAAGTGACTACAGGATTGTAGATCACCTGCAGCAGACCCCGTCAAAGATCTCCATATTATCGTTGTTGTTGTGTTCTGAGGCGCATAGAAATGCCCTGTTGAAGGTACTTGAGACATCCTTCGTGCCGCAAGAGATTTCAGTTAATCAGCTGGAGGGAGTTATGGCACATGTTAACGTTGGGCATGGTCTGGGATTCACGGATTTTGACCTAACGCCTCGAGGGCGTGATCACAATAATGCCTTGCACATCTCTATCGAGTGCCGGGGCACTATTTTATCCCATGTGCTGGTAGACACTGGGTCCTCGTTGAATGTGTTACCAAAGAAAGCCCTGTTGAAATTGGATACCCGTGGGTTGTTGTGCACACCTAGTGATTTGGTGGTGAGGGCCTTTGACGGAACGAGGAGGTCGGTATTCGGGTCAGTAACGTTACCCATCCAGGTAGGTCCGGAGGTGTTTGATACAGTGTTTTACATCATGGACATCCAGCCTGCATATAGCTGTTTGATCGGGAGACCTTGGATTCACGCCGCTGGGGCAGTAACTTCTACACTCCATCAGAAGCTGAAGTATATGGTTGAGGGGAGTATTGTAACGGTGTGTGGCGAAGAGGATATCTTAGTCAGTCATTTGTCTTCCTTCAAGTACGTGGAGGTAGATGGAGAGATTCATGAAATGTTGTGTCAGGCGTTCGAAGGGGTGAAGGTTAAAGAAGAAGCTCCGGTGAAGAGTGAAGGGCAAGAGGTGACCGTCTCCTCATATAAAGAAGCCAAGGCGTTGGTGCAAGCAGGAGAGACTCAGAAGTGGGGGCAGGTTCTGGACATCCCAGTGAAGCAAGATAGGTATGGCTTGGGGTACTGCCCATCTCCCTCACAGAGCACGCCTAAGTACCAGGGACCTGTGGTGTTCACGCCCGGAGGGGTTAGCTGTGAAAGGATTAATGTCGTGTCTGATACGGAGGAAGTGGATAGCGACTGCGACATGGACGCATGGATTCGACCCAGCACGCCGGGGCAAAGCCTATGCAACTGGTCCATCCAGGACGTCATCCAAGTCACCAAACAGTAATGCGTTGTTTTTTCAATCATTGTATGATCACATGCCTTGCCCGGGGCATCGTTGACCTCGTCTTAGGGCCTAACTGTTTACCTGTATGTTTGCATGATCAATAAATGACGACGTTTTTTACATTCAAATGTTGTGATCCCTTTCTTTCTGTTTTTTATTTTTCAATAAAATGGCAGCGTGGTTATGCATTTTGCTTGTATATCATTTTGAAGCACTTAACCGTTTCCCTCGCAGGATTCATGAATTTTCAGATGACATCGACCAAAGACTTCCTATGACTCGTTTAGACTTCGAGCATCCGATCTTCCAAGCTGAGGAGGAGATTGTTAAGCATAGTGACTTACCAGAAGAGCTGAGTCGGTTGTTGAAGCAAGAAGAGAGGGTCATTCTGCCTCATCAGGAAGAGATTGATATTGTCAATTTAGGGTCTGAAGAATGTGTCAGGAATATTCGTATAGGGGCCGCGTTGCAGTTTGACATCAAGCAAGAGCTTATTGAGATGCTGCGCGAATACAGTGATATATTTGCTTGGTCCTACGAGGACATGCCGGGTTTGGATACTGATATGGTTGTTCATCGTCTGCCGTTGAGGGAAGATTGCCCGCCTGTGAAGCAGAAACTCAGAAGGACTCGTCCTGATATGGCTGTAAAGATAAAGGAAGAAGTGCAGAAGCAATGGGATGCTGGATTCCTGGCTGTCACCACTTATCCCACTTGGGTCGCTAATATCGTGCCTGTGCCAAAGAAAGATGGCAAGGTTCGAATGTGTGTTGATTATAGGGATCTAAACAAACCGAGCCCGAAAGATGATTTCCCGCTGCCGCATATTGACGTGTTAGTTGACAACACGGCTCAGTTTTCGGTATTCTCATTCATGGATGGATTTTCGGGGTACAACCAGATCAAAATGGCTCCGGAGGATATGGAAAAAACGACCTTTATCACCCCGTAGGGAACCTTCTGTTATAAGGTGATGCCCTTTGGTTTGAAAAATGTTGGGGCAACGTATCAGCGGGCTATGACAACGCTTTTTCACGACATGATGCACAAAGAGATTGAGGTGTATGTTGATGACATGATTGCCAAGTCTCAAACGGAGGGAGAACATCTGGTTAATCTGCTGAAGTTGTTCAAGAGGCTGAGGAAGTCCAGGCTGAGGCTGAATCCTAACAAGTGTACCTTCGGAGTGAGGTCCGGGAAGCTACTGGGGTTCATTGTGAGCAAGAAAGGAATCGAGGTCGATCCTGCAAAAATAAAAGCAATACAAGAGATGCCAGCACCGAGAACAGAAAAAGAAGTCCGTGGATTCTTGGGGAGATTGAACTACATTGCTAGGTTCATTTCTCACCTAACAACCACGTGTGAACCTTTGTTCAAACTGTTAAAGAAAGATCAAGCGGTGGTCTGGAACGACAATTGCCAAAGGGCATTTGAAAAGATAAACGAATACTTGCAGGAACCTCCGGTGTTGATACCCCCAGTAGCAGGACGACCACTGATTATGTATCTGACGGTTCTTGAGAACAGTATGGGTTGTGTTCTCGGTCAACATGACGAGATAGGACGGAAAGAGCATGCAATTTACTACTTGAGTAAAAAGTTCACGGATTGTGAATCTCGATACTCTATGCTCGAAAAGACGTGTTGTGCATTGGCGTGGGCTGCCAAACATCTAAGACAGTATATGCTGAACCATACAACCATGATGATATCGAAGATGGACCCGATCAAATATGTGTTTGAAAAGCAAGCGCTCTCTGGAAGGATTGCTAGGTGGCAAATGGTATTGACAGAATACGATATCCAGTATGTTTCCCAGAAGGTCATTAAGGGAAGTGTTTTGTCCGAATATCTTGCCGAACAGCCAATTGAGGATTATCAGCCTATGAAGTTTGAGTTTCCTGATGAGGACATAATGTACTTGAAGGCTAAAGATTGTGATGAGCCGTTGCCTGGTGAGGGTCCTGAGCGGAGTTCCCAGTGGAAATTGATTTTTGATGGGGCTGTCAATTCGTATGGTAGCGGGATTGGGGCAATCATTACAACTCCCCACGGGTCGCACATCCCGTTTACAGCCAGATTGACTTTTCCAGTGACGAATAATGAAGCCGAGTATGAAGCTTGTATTATGGGGTTAGAGGAGGCTATTGATATGAGGATCAAGAATCTGGACGTATATGGGGATTCAGCATTGGTTGTGAATCAGATTAAGGGAGAGTGGGAGACACGCCAACCTAATCTGGTACCGTACATGAATTATGCGAGAAGGTTGTTACCTTTCTTTGATAGGGTGGAGTTTCATCATGTACCCCGGGCGGAGAATCAAATGGCAGACGCCCTTGCAACATTATCCTCGATGTATAAGGTCAACTACTGGAATGAGGCTCCCAGGATTGTCATATCTTGCCTTGATAGGCCGGCCTTCGTGTTTGCAATTGATGAAGCATCTGACGGTAAACCGTGGTATTTCGACATACAGAATTTCCTGAAGAACAAGGAATATCCGGCTGGGGCATCCAATCGTGATCAGAAGACTCTAAGGAGATTAGCAGGCAACTTCTATCTGAATCCCGACGGCGTTCTGTATAGAAGGAACCACGATTTGGTACTCCTCCGGTGTGTAGATGAGAAGGAAGCCAATTTACTCATGGAAGAAGTCCATGAAGGAACTTTTGGTACACATGCTGGTGGGCATGCCATGACTCGAAAGTTGTTGCGGGCGGGGTATTATTGGTTAACGATGGAAATGGATTGTTTCAAGTTCGCCAAGCGGTGTCACAAGTGCCAGATCTATGCTGATAAGATCCATGTGCCACCCAGTCCACTGAATGTTATGGCTTCTCCGTGGCCTTTCTCCATGTGGGGAATTGATATGATCGGCAAGATTGAGCCTACTGCTTCTAATGGGCATCGCTTCATCCTAGTCACGATCGATTACTTCACCAAGTGGGTGGAAGCAGCATCTTACGCCAATGTGACGAAGCAGGTGGTGGCCAGATTTATCAAGAGGGATATAATTTGCAGATACGGTATTCCTGAACGGATCATTACTGATAATGGTTCGAACTTGAATAATAAGATGATGAAGGATCTTTGTCGGGAGTTCAAGATCGAGCATCATAATTCATCTCTGTACAGACCCAAGATGAATGGCGCTGTTGAAGCGGCCAACAAGAACATAAAGAAGATTGTTCAGAAGATGGTGGTAACGTATAAGGATTGGCATGAGATGTTGCCGTTTGCGTTGCACGGTTATCGCACGACGGTGCGTACATCAACCGGGGTAACTCCGTTCTCACTGGTGTATGGCATGGAGGCAGTCCTGCCATTGGAGGTTGAGATACCATCTTTGAGGGTTTTGCTTGATGTTCAGCTTGATGAGGCAGAATGGGTGAGACGTAGATTGAATCAGCTGAGCTTGATAGATGAGAAGAGACTGGCATCCATTGCACATGGTAGGCTGTATCAGAGCCGGATGAAGAAAGCGTTCGACAAGAAGATTCGACCTCGAAGCTTTCAGACGGGTGATCTTGTGCTGAAGAAGATTCTCCCACCGCAATCGGATCACAGGGGCAAATGGACTCCCAATTATGAAGGTCCATACGTCGTGAGAAAGGTATTCTCCGGAGGAGCCTTATTGTTATCCACCATGGATGGTGAAGACTTTTCGTCCCCTGTGAACTCGGACGTAGTTAAAAAATACTTTGCTTAAAAATTGACCCGCTGGACAGTAAAAAGAGAGTCCAGGCAAAAATGGGGCATCCTGGCGAACCAAAAAAACAGAATAAAAAGGTTCGGGCAAAAGTTAGGGATAAAATGGAAAAAATGTACACCCGCGAAGTCGAAAACCTACACTGGGCGGCTTCGGAAAAAAGGGGTATCCCGGTGAATTGAAAACCTGCAAAGGGCGATTCGCGCAAAAGTTAGGGATTTAAGAAGCAAATGACTGTGGTCCAAGTTAGACTATCTAGTGGTTTGGGAGCATCCGGGGGTCGACTATCCAAAGCAATCTCTTCCGAAGACGGAGATCGGGAAAGCGTCAGAGTCCGGCGAGTCATAGGAGGATCGGTTCATGGTGTTCGTCTGTAACACGTTGCCGACATGTGTACAAATTTTATTCTGTATCTTTGTATACTTCTGCATTTTGTTTATGCGTGACTACCTCTTTTCAGGAGTTGCATCTGATGTATAAATCTTGCCTATTCTCAGGTCGTTATCAATAAAGTGTGTTATTCAGTGTAGTGTGTGACTTTGGTTTTAATTTTTACAGTTTTGTTTGTAAAAAACGCCGATGTTTTTGATAAACTTACATGCGTGTAAACAGGCGGGCCTCGGCCGATGATTGTTAAAACCGGAAATTACCTGAATGGTTGTCGTGGGTGATTACCAAGATGTTTCTTTTTGCATAGATTGTCTTGTGTTTGCTTTTTGACTTTTGCAGGTATTCAAAAGCTCGCAAAGTTCCCCGCCAGAGTCCATGGCAGGCTAGTACCCTCTCCAGAGGATGAATGTTGTGCCTTTCCCCGGTGAAGTCGCCCCAGGTAAAATTGAATGTTGTCTCCCCAGGAGAGTGGAGATTGCGTCAAAGGAAAAGGTCAATGTATCTTCAGTAGTTCAGAATTGGCTTATCAAGCAGAACAGGGTCCTCCCCAGCGAAGGTCGAGATGGATATGGTTAACTCGCCCGAAGAGTTTCTTGTGTAGTGCGAATCAGAGCACACCGGTCAACCCCTAGCTCAGTGATAGCAGGATGAAGTATCCCCACATGGCGTAATCAGAGTGTTGATACCTTTGAAAGCAGTTTCCAGGACTGCTTTTCCCTTTCCCCAACGGGTTGATCCTTCCTCGTCAGGACGATCATTTTTCAGCAGAGTTTGAAGTTTCGAGTTTATGAGCTACTTTCCCAGCAGGATGGTTATCCCCAGCGGAGTTAGTTCATCTTTCCAGCATTTATTTTGTTGGAAGCGTATCGGTGGTATTCCGGTTATCCCCAGCGGATCCAGTTTGTCTTCAGCATTTATTTTGCTGAAGTAATTCTCTGCATAAGCATGCATCATAAGCACTTGCATTTTGCACGAATACGTAGCATTTCCATGCAGTATGGAAGCATTACGACATCATCAAACATGTGCATTTTGGAAACGTAAGCAGGATTGATTACCCGTCCAGCCTCAGGTATTTTCTCTGTCGATAAGTGAGATCGTGGTTCGCAGAGATGTGCATATGTTTTGTTTGTGGCACAAGACGCGCAGTGATCGTGTTTTCTCCTGTCAAGAGAGTTAGGGCGCATGGCACGTAGTGATCGTGGTCATCATTATGTTATGGGGTTTTTGCGGAAGAGATACGCAGTGATCATATTCGTCCTATACGTGGTTTTGTTTGCAACGCCGAGACGCGCAGTGATCGTGTTTCCTCCGGTCAAGAGGGTTGTTGCGTCGGACACGCAGTGATCGTGTTCGTCATGTCATATTCCCTTAACAGAGTTTGCTTGGTCAAGCACCCTTTTTCCCCCAGCTGAGTCTTTTTTCAGGATGCTGTGGTGTCAGCATTGGAAGATGGGTAATGCAGATTTTTGGGTGGTTACCCGTAGTTTCCCCAGCAGAGTTATGTTCTCCAGCAGGATGTTACTTCAATGAGTTACTTGGTTAAGTCCCTCATAGTCCCCAGCAGGGTATTCGCCACGGAGTTGTTTGGTTAAATTCCTCTTATTTTCCAACAAGGTTATTCTCGTCAAAGTGGCTTGGTTAAGTTCCCAATTTCCCCAGCGGAGTGTTCTCAGGATACCTACTGCCAGAAAAGGTATTTGACGGCTGTCGTCAGAATTGTCCTCTCAGAGTTGCTTGGTTAAGTTTCTCGTGTCCCCGCAGGGATGCTCGTTCAGGTACGAACAGAAGGTTGGTAAGTGAAATCAACATTTTCTCACAGTTTAGTGGATGCTCGTTCAGGTACGAACGGAAGGTTGGTAAGTGAAATCAACATTTTCTCGCAGTTTAGTGGATGCTCGTTCAGGTACGAACGGAAGGTGGTAAGTGAAATCAACATTTTCTCGCAGTTTAGTGGATGCTCGTTCAGGTACGAATGGAAGGTTGGTAAGTGAAATCATCATTTTCTCGCCGATTAGTGAATGCTCGTTCAGGTACGAACGGAAGGTTGGTAAGTGAAATCAACATTTTCTCGCAGTTTAGTGGATGCTCGTTCAGGTACGAACGGAAGGTTGGTAAGTGAAATCAACATTTTCTCGCAGTTTAGTGGATGCTCGTTCAGGTACGAACGGAAGGTTGGTAAGTGAAATCAACATTTTCTCGCAGTTTAGTGGATGCTCGTTCAGGTACGAACGGAAGGTTGGTAAGTGAAATCAACATTTTCTCGCAGTTTAGTGAATGCTCGTTCAGGTACGAACGGAAGGTTGGTAAGTGAAATCAACATTATCCCGCAGTTTAGTGAATGCTCGTTCCGGTACGAACGGAAGGTTGGTAAGTGAAATCAACATTTTCTCGCAGTTTAGTGGATGCTTGTTCAGGTACGAACGGGGGTTTGGTAAGTGAAATCAACAATTTCCTCGCTATTTGGCGTTTGCTCATTCAGGTTCGAGCGAAAGGTTGATAAGTGAAATCAGCATTGTCTCGTTTGGTTAAGCGTTTGCTCGTTTCTTCAGGATCTGAAAGGTTGATAAGAGAGATCAACAATTTCTCACTGTTCAGTGTATACCCTCTTCTTCGGAATGGGATGGTCCATGGACAATATCAGATTATTTCATAAACAGGTTGATGGATAGGTGCTTAGTTGTCGTTGTGGCAACGAAAATCAGTTCCCTGGTTAATTCTCCCCAAGCAGTGGTGTGCGCAATTTATTTTTGCGGTTGGCAAATTTCAGGGTTTCATTGGTATTCAACCGTCGTCTACCTTTGAATGGTTGAAGGCTGAGCGCTCTTCACCCATTCAGGTCCAAGCCGTTTGAATAGGGGCAGCTGTTGCACCCTAAAATTTGACCAACCGGTTCTCCTATCTGGTTCGTGGTTTAAATTCGTATTCGCATATCAGATGCATGACATTTGTGCGCAGACAGAGGATGTCAGGGTTACAGCTTGGCTTTCATCTACCGGATATTTCAGATCCAGTCTAGATAATCAGGGTTTTATTTTCGGAAAATTGTGCGCTCCTCGGTGTTTTCAGCTTACGTGGTGGTTTTTGGGATATTCTGATGCCTGGGGTTTACTGTTTGTTTCGATCTGGTCTCGCGCTCTCTTTTATGTTGGTTATTTGCCTTCGTTTGTTTTTTTAGGATTTAATAGCTTTTCTATAGATTTAAATAGTTTTTTTATATTTTAAATAGGCTTTATAGATTTTTTAGAATTTTATAGAATTTTTAATAGGTTTTAATAGTTTTTTAATAGTTTTAATAGAGTATAATAGAGTTTTCGTTTATTAGTTTTAAATAGGATTTTAATAGATTGTTAAATAAAAATCATTAGAGTTTTTTATTTTTAGATAGGAAATAATAGAGATTAATAGTCTTTTTTTCATTGGTTTATAGGATTAATAGAAATGTTTAGAGTTTTATTTTTTTTAATTAGATGATTAACTCTTTTTTAGGCTTAATAGAGATTAATTAGGATTTTAATTTTTTGTTTAGATTTTAATTAGAGTAAGTCAGGTTTTAATTAGTTAATTAGGTTTAGTCTTTAACTAGCTTTTTTAATTGAGGTTAAGTCTTTTTAATTCAGTTTTTTTAGGGTCATTTTCGTGGGCCCAGAAGAATGTTTTTTGGAGGCCCAGTATTCCAATCTACCAGTCCATTTTTTTGTTCGTTTTTTTTCAGTCCAGAAAATTGCAATGACACTTGTCCATATATAAACAAGCACGTGTAAATCACTAGAGCTAGCCACCTCAATTCCCACTCATTTGCATGCATCACACGTATCCTTCTCTCTGACTCCCACAACGCCACTTGTCACACCATTGTCCTTCACCGGAAATTCCACCGGCCGGCATGCAAAGCTCTCAGGCCACCGCCCAACCATCACCGGACCACCGCCAGACGCCGGAATTTGCAGGTTTCACCAGATTTCACCCAATCTCCTTTGAATCTTCATCTTCTACCTCCATCAATAATCACCAGACGCCGGAACAGACTCGCCGGAAACTGCATTGTTTCGCCGGAAACTTCATCCATTGCCGGAAACTTCAAGCAACCTCATAGATCTTCATCATCCCTCCCAGATCCTTCACCGTACCTTCATGCATATTCTCCAGAAAAACCAAGAACAAGATCTTTCTCGTTGCTTTTTTCCAGATATTACCAAAGGTTCTTCGAGGCTTCGTCCATCTTCATCATCAAGATTATCAGGAGCGCAGATCCAAGAATTTCATCGTGTGTTCTTCAGAGACCTCCTTCAATTTGTTTCCAAGAAACACCATCCGATCTTCATCTTGGTCGTTCTTCCAGATCTCCGTTGAAGGCTTCAAGAAACTTCGTCACCAGCCTCGCCTTCAAGAACGTCATCGCAACCGATTCTCTGATCGTCAGCTTCGTTGAGTCCACCGCATCGTTAGTTAAGATCTTCAAGGCTCCCAGATCATCTTCAAACACCATCAAGGTTGTTGGTCTTCGAGCATCCGCGAAAAATTCTCCAGAAGATCCATCGTCTCCGTTGCTTCACCCAGGTTTCATTCCTTTTCGTATCATAGTCATTTGTTCAACTGGATTAGGGTTTCTGTTTTGAGTTTTGAGTGTTAGATTTGTTGATGAGGGTAATCTGGTTTAGGGTTGAGTGGATTTGAGTTAGATAATGATGGTACGATTGAGATTCGTGAGAGTTTGGACATGTTTCAGAGAAGTTTTGAGAGGTCTGAGAGAGAAGTTTGGGATGCAAGCGGCGCTAGGGTTTGGGGGTGATGAACAGTGAATGGCATTTTGGGGGAGAAGAGTAGTTTTGTTGTTTGATTAGTTGGGTTAGGGTTAGAGTTGGGCCAGGCCCAGTACGTTATTGCTAAGAATCACCCCCTCTTTACTCGCTATTCCCCCCCTGGCTGTGAGAAGAATGCTGAGTTTGGTCTGGGCCTTGGCCTTAATTGCTAGGCGCACCCCCCTGTATTTGGGGCCCAGTCTGAAATAGCTAGGTTTTGCTATCGCTGCACACCCCTTTTGTTTTATTCTTTTTTTTAATTTTCTTTGTTTTGTATCATATTAGAAAATATTTCATAAAAAATAGTAGGATGATCCAATTAATTCCCTTCTTTTTTCTATAGATTCATAATTCAATTTAGAATTTTATAGTGCAAAAATATTAAATTTATCATGCATTTTCATTTTTATTTGCATTTTTGTATTTTAATTGGTATTGAATAATTGGTTTGTGATGTGTCTGCCTTGTTGATTTTAGTTCTCTCATTTGGTATTGATTTTTGCTTTAGTTTTTTAGTATGTTATACTAGACTGATGCATGCTCCCCATAGGATTTTTGTGGATTTTTTAGAGGTTGATTGATGTTGTTTTAGGGTTAGAGAGTAGAGACCTCATAACTTGCTGGGTAACCCTTGACCATTCATATGTTAGGGATTGTTTAGTAGCCTTAGAAGTTGACTTAGGCTTTGAGATTTGATCTTGGGATCATAGAGCCATATAGGTTTCCCCTAGATTTTTGGTAGATTTTTATAGAGTTGTTTTGCTATTTTTGCTTGAGCTTGAGAATAGGAGAAGTCTTGAGGGCTTCTGACTTTGAAGTTCAACTGTGGTTGAACTTCAGAGATAGTTTCTTTTGGTTTGAGGGCCTGTGGTTTCTTTTTGAAGATGGAGGCTGGATGAAGACTTGATGGAGCTTGCAAGGATGCATGGATTGAGGTCCTAGTCTAGGAGCTTGCTCTCTGTTTGTGAGGTTTGAGATCCTGAAGTTTGAGGGAAATTTATGGTACTTTCCTGAGGAAGGCACTATGGATGTCTTTCATGCTTTCTTCTCACCTCTTTCTCAAGTATCCAATGATGTTGGAGCCTTCATGTGAGTTTAGTTCCTCCTGAGGAGGAATGTAAACCGATCACAGTTGTTGAGCCACATGGGATATGATTCCTAAGTGGAAGCCCCCTAGTACTTTCCTGAGGAAGGCACTATGGGTCTGTTCACTTAGTTCCCTTAGTTCATGTAGGATTTCTTAAGTATCCAATGATGTTGGAGCCTTCATGTGAGTTTAGTTTCTCCTGAGGAGAAATGTAAACCGTTCACAGTTGTTGAGCCACATGGGATATGATTCCTAAGTGGAAGCCCCCTAGTATTTTTCTGAGGAAGGCACTATGGGTCTGTTCACTTAGTTCCCTTAGTTCATGTAGGATTTCTCAAGTATCCAATGATGTCGGAGCCTTCACGTGAGTTTAGTTTCTCCTGAGGAGGAATGTAAACCGTTAACAGTTGTTGAGCCGCATGGGATATGAGTCCTAAGTATAAGCCTCCTAGTACTTTCCTGAGGAAGGCACTATGAGTCTGCCTACTTAGCTCCCTTTCTTTGGTAAGCTTGTCTTGAAGCTTGAAGACTGGGATTGTTTTCTCTTGTGTAGGGGTTTTGCTTTAGGGCTTTGATTAGGGTTTTGTTTAGGGCTTTGCTTAGAGATTTGATTAGGGTTTTGCTTTAGGGCTTTGCTTAGAGATTTGATTAGGGTTTTGCATAGGGCTTTGCTTAGAGATTTGATTAGGGTTTTGCATAGGGCTTTGCTTAGGGTTTTGATTAGGGTTGTTCAGGGTTTTGCTTTAGGAGGTAGATTAGGGTTTTGTTTTAGGGTTGTTTAGGGTCTTGCTCAGGGGTAGTTTCTTGCTTTTGGATAGGAGTTTGCCAGGCTGGTTAGCCTTCTCTTTGTGTTGATTGACTTGTGTGGTGCTGTGCTGCATTAGACTTAGGGGTTCATCTAGATATTTCTGAGATAGGTGCATCTTAGAAATAGGATCTGTGTGCATCTAGATATTTGGTAGAGCTGAGCTCCCTTGCCTCTGTGGTTTGTGGCCTTTGTGCCTTGCTTGTTTGGTTGGTGCATTCATGCATATTTCCAGTATTTCTTTACTTTGCAGTGATTCCTGTTTGCTGTTTAGTGTTGTTGCCATGATCCCTTAGGAGCTCTAACTTCTCTGATGTGGAGGAGTTATGATAGACATTAGGTTGGTTAACCAGGCATGATAGCATTAGGTAGATTCCCCTTTTCAACCATAGCTTTAGGGTGTCTCTTTCCTTTCTCAAAACAACAGAAAAACACCTAATAAAGGATAAAACGAAAGTGAATTCATTTCTTCCGTCAAAAGATTTGAACAAACATCAAAACATTTTGTCCTCCTGGACTGTGAAAACCCTTGGTTAAGGTGCATTTTCCCATAAAAAAAACACTTGAACAGCTTGTGTCGTGCGTAGCCCGAACTACGTTTGCTCTGATCTTCCATGCCGTGTGGAAGTACGTAGGCACAGGACGCGATGTCCTGGCGAGCAACCTTCCCCCCGTCTAGATGTAGGTAGTCGAACTACGTTGACTCTGACTTTCCCATTGCACGAGGGAGTACGTAGGCCTAGAACAGCATATGTTCTGTCGAGTCCTGTCCTTTTCTTTTCTTTTCAGACTGACCACTAGCGTAGATAGATAAACACACCCTTTTCCTTATAAACACTAAGCGTGGATCCCGTCGAGTACGACGTACGTGAAGGGTGCTAACACCTTCCCCTTGCGTAACCGACTCCCGAATCCAGGTTTTTGTTGCGATGACCATACCTTTCCCGTCTTTGCGTTAGGTTTACTTCGAGCGTTTCCTTTCCCTCCTTTGGGATAAATAACGCACGGTGGCGACTCTTCTGTCAGCCGGCGCCGATTTTCGCAGTAGCGACACAATCACACAAGCTTCCCAACAAATTCTCTACATACTGGGTAATCCTCTTTGTCTGTCTATTCCTCCCACCGACGCTAGTCGGAGTTCAGCAACCACATGGCACCCAGAAGTGCCTACAAACCCTTCCAAAATCTCAATGAAAAACTCATATTCCCATCTAACAGAATGATTCATCCTTACTGGTAAATAACGAGTTACTCTTGTTAATCCATTCTTAACCATCCAAATTGAGTCATATCCTATCAAATTCTCCGGAAATCCCGTCACAAGATCCATGGGGATACTATCCCATGCCACTCAGAAGTATTTAACAGTTGTATCAGGTCCAACAGTTTCTGATGTTCACACTTCAACTTTCAACAAGTCTAATCAACATATACAATATCAACCACTTCTCTCTCCATCTATGGTTACCAAGACGATTCCTCAAATTCGGCCATGTCCTCACAGTACTTGGATGGACACTCAATTTATTTCAACGTCCTTCCCCCAGGGTACTCTTATCCAACTTCCACTATTGGAAACACAAACTTTATCATGACACTCATGGTACCATTTCCATCAATCCGAAGATCAACCCTTCGAATTGTATCCATTAAATTCAATCAATCCATTAACTCAAATGAATTCCGACTCCCTCGGATCTCATCGGGAATACCAATAGTCAGTCTCAACATACAAAGCTCAATTCCATAAGAAGTCTCCTCACATACCAAACTCACATTCCGAATTCGTCCCTCAGTTCTAGTCCAATACTATCATCATCAGTATATACAGAAATTCCCATTTGATACCTTAGCTACCACGTCGTCTCACTCGAAAGGTAATTCAACCAAAACCACATTTCTTCAGAAGTCCCAATTATTTCCTCTGCCTTATATTCAACTTTTCCAATTCAGACGAACACCTTAATCTCTTAAGGTCAGCAATCATTTCAAATCTCAACTAAACAATTGAGGTCTCCAAACTCCGGCACAGACACACAACAACCAATTCCAAACTACTTGTCAGATAACCTCCTTATGTATCTTGAGTTATCTTAAAGCATAACCAAAACTCGTTGATGTTGTACTTAACATATCTCTCAATCATATCAACCAAACATCACGAAACACAACAAGTAGTCCTGTCGGATTTGGCCAACCAAAACACGAGTTATTGACAACTGCTCTCAAAAACTCTTTAAACTTCTTCCCAGTGGCATATCACTACTCTTTCTCAAACACTGATAACTCAAGTCTCCGATGTCCAACATGATCCCCTATACTCTTCGAATATCCAAATACCCTCGGTTACACAACTATTAGCTCACTCAATTAAGTATGGAAAATCTCATGTCAAACGGACACTCAATTTGTGAGTTATGGCGGAAACACAAACCACACTTCCCGCACTTACTACAACATCCAAACGTACTTCATCAAGAAATAACTTAATTCCATGTTACTACTTCACCATCACATAGAGCATTGTAACAACTCCCAACGCTTCTAATCCTGTGTCATTCCGAGTTACGGTTCTCTCATTACGACAAAATACGAAAACTACATTCCCACACTCCGAAGGACATTTACACATCTTCAACTATTGAAATACTTAGAGGCGTAATAATACCAAGATTGTATTCCACCTCTTACTTTCTTTAATAATCACTAGAAATCACCATCCACCCTTTATATACTCGACCTCATATACTGTTGCGGTAACACACACATGTACAAGTCTCAAAGTTACTCCATCAATTTAATTCCTTAGCTAACCAATTAGACATAGATCACGGAGCTCTCAATATCAGACTAGTTTCCTTAACTAAGTCGATCACAACTCTACTTCACGCCCTGGCTGTGTATACTTTGTCAGGACAACTTCCAGACATTCTCAACTAATTGGTAAACCGCCCACTTTCCACTCTCGTTAACACTCAAAATTTCCATCAAAATTAAACATCTCAACACTGTCCTGCGTTAAATTATCAAAACAATTCTTAAGCACTTGGCTTCACCCCAAACAATTCACTGCCCACGCCATCTAAGCTCGCAAGACACGTCTATCCCATCCAACACAATCCCAACTACTATCAACAAGAGATTAAGGGTGATCAGTTCCTCAATTTGTCAATAGACAGCCGAAATCATGATGGGGCATAAACCATCTTTACCAAACTATAAGAGCGTTCAACTACACACTGAGCTACAACTCCACACTTGCAGCATCCTGGAGAAGCACAACTTTCCCCCCCCCCACTTGGATCATTCCCACTCCTGCAGACAAGGTTTAGAACAAAAAACGCGTACCGATAGTGTTTTTACACACACGTCGCATACAAGGGAACAAACAACATTAAACAACTTGGCCGGATGGACCGACCTACTCTGATACCACTAATGTAACACCCTTCTAAACCCCACGGAAAAATAAGCATTATCAGAGTAAAATTAACATGCATTCACCAAGGGCGTCACACATACAATTCCAATTTACTAAAAACCATCTGTCATGCTCAATAACACTAAAATAAATAATCATACTTTACAAAACTTCATTTGCATGTAGCAGCGGATTCATTTATATCACAATTTTTCATAAAAGAAATATTTGCATTTAACATATAAACCAACATCACTTAGGCACTGAGGCCAACAACATAATATACATCTGAAACGTAACCCCAAACAATCCCAGTGTTGTATGACCAGAGCACGACTCGACCCAATAATAATTAAATCACTAAACAGCTACACCAATAGCGACCTCGCAACTACGAGCAGTACTACACTTTGATACCTGCACGATGTCATGAAGGACATCATTCCAGCAGAAGGGTGAGAAATATTATCATAATAACATTGCATATAATCATATATAAATGCACAAATACAAAATACATATGTTCCACATTTTCTCACCACAAAACACTATAAACGTCATATATGTCACAACATGTTTCTTTCACCAATTCACGTAAACATTTATATCATGATTATTACACCAATGCATCATATAAAGATGATAATGAAACTCATAGAGACCGACTCACGACTCTATGCAGATGCAAATGCGGTACCGACTCGTTCAGCAGGTTCAATTGAAGAACCAAAAGGAACCATCGCTCGTTACCGAAGTAACTCCCCGTCGGGCCTACGACGTTCACCCATCGCTCACACCCCCCATGGGCACACGATGTTTCAGGATTGCTCACACCCCACAAGGGCACACAATCATTCTGCAGATCCTCAACGGGATCAAGAATAAACCATCGTTCACACCCCACAAGGGCACACGAGGTTTCTGCAGATCCTCCACGGGATCAAGAATAAACCATCACTCATACCCCACAAGGGCACATGAAGTTTCTGCAGACCCTCCACGGGATCAAGAATAAACCATCACTCACACCCCACAAGGGCACACGAGGTTTCTGCAGATCCTCCACGGGATCAAGAATAAACCATCGCTCACACCCCACAAGGGCACACGAGGTTTCTACAGATCCTCCACGGGATCAAGACACAAGAATGCAATTATGATGCTACACACGCAAAACGACTCCACACACTCTTGAAATGCATACATATCTATAATTATATACAATTACGTATTACATTACACACCCAAGTACATACACATAATTGCCAAACGGCCACCTCTCACACTTCCATACAACAATCACATACACATACCATATAACTCATATAAACTCATCAACCCCCGCAAATCCTCATTTGGATTATGGGTACATCGTATATACCCCACCAGGAACAACATCACAGTTATTCTAACCCGGTGATTACTACACTAGGAACGACACCTTGTCATTCTACCCCAGTGAGTAAGAATCTCGTACACTTACATACTCTCAACATCATTAACATACATATATTATCATGCACTCTTCACACCTTATCACATAAAATCAATATACAAACACAAGGTCGTGCCAATTGCAACGAACTCAATCACATACATCATGCATTCATGTTTAATTTAAATAATGCATATAATTGCCAAAAGGCCATACTTCACAATCTAGGATTCACGCCATAAGGCTACCCACAACACGTCTTATCTAAATAACACATAAATTATTCATGTTATACGAGGATTAACATAATTGAACCAAACAATCAACCATTGGATGGAAAACGCAAGAAAACAACACGCTGACATGCTCGCTACCTTGCTCGCCTAGCGAGCTCCCAGCGAATGCTCGCTATCTGTTTGCCTAGCGAACAAGCTCGCGAAGGAAAACAGAAGCCACTGACTTAATTCTCTACCACACTCGCTCAGCGAAGGCCTAGTGAATCGCTCGCCACCCCTTTCGCTACCAGTGAAGAACACCAAAAACCATTTCGTCCAAGTCTGGGACCATTCGCTACTGGCTCGCCACAGCGAATGCCCAGCGAACGTGCTAGTGAGGGTCTGCAAACTCAGAATTCTCCACTGTCCAAAACTCTGAAACTCATCGAAATCTACCCGATTCAACCCCAACTCGTCTCAGTAGCCTTAACCAACATTTCTCGACTAAACTCTACCACTCATTCTCATCTTTAACCGTAAAAACTCGGTTCTACCGATTAGACTCATTCATGCCCTAGAATGGAAGATGAGGGAAACCAACCAAACAAATCCAAACAATCTATACATAATCACATACATTAGTAAGATAACCATTTTTCACACCCTTACCTCGATTAATCAGAAGCTAGAAGTTGTTCTTGAGCTTTCCAAGCTTTCCCTTCTTTTTCCTTCTACTTTCTCTTCTTCCTCCACCTTTCTTTCATGTTTTCTATTTTACACTGTCCTCCCACTCTCCCTTATATACTCTTCCCTTCTATCTCTCTCCAATATATTTCTTCTCTTAAGATATTTACCAATTCATTTTCTCATAAAACATCCCATCCCATCCTTAATTAGAGAATATCTAGTAAGTCCACATTATTCCACCAAATAGAATAAATCAGTTAAATCCAAAAATTCACTTAAATCATACAACCCAATTAACTAGTACCATTAATCAGTTATTGAAAATTGGGTTGTTATAGAGTTCTTATGCAAGATGGTAAGGTGGTAGCGTATGCTTCACGGAAACTGAGGGTGCATGAAAGGAATTACCCTACTCATGACCTTGAATTGGTTGCGGTAGTTTTCGTGTTAAAGATCTGGAGGCACTATTTGTATGGTTCGAGATTTGAGGTGTTCAGTGACCATAAAAGTTTGAAGTATCTGTTCGATCAGTCGGAGCTAAATATGAGACAAAAGAGATGGTTGGAATTCTTGAAGGATTATGATTTCAGTTTGAGTTATCATCCAGGAAAGGCGAATGTAGTAGCAGATTCCTTGAGCAGGAAAGCAATTCATATGTCGGCTTTGATGGTGAAAGAGATGGAACTAATTGAGCATTTTAGAGATTTGAGTATGGTGTGTGAGACGACGACAGATGGTGTGATGTTGGGCAAGTTGCAAGTGAACAACGATTTCTTGGATATGATTAGAGAAAACCAAAAGTTAGATGTGAAGTTAGTAGATTTGATGCCTGGAGTAGGAAGTGACTCCGATAGTGATTTTAAGTTGGATAGTGCAAGTGTGTTGAGATTCAGAGGCAGGATTTGTGTGCCGGATAATGATGAACTGAAAAAGTCAATTCTGAGTGAAGGACATCGTAGTAGTTTGAGTATTCATCCGGGAGCTACGAAGATGTACCACAATTTAAAGAAGTTATTTTGGTGGTCCGGTATGAAAAGAGATATAGCTCAATTTGTTTACGCCTGTTTGACATGTCAAAAGTCGAAGGTAGAGCATCAGAGACCTTCTGAATTTATGCAACCGTTGGAAGTTCTGGTTTGGAAATGGGATTGCATAACCATGGAGTTTGTTACAGGCTTACCGAACACGGCGAGAGGATTTGATGCTATTTGGGTAATTATGGATCGACTTACAAAGTTTGCATATTTTGTGCCGATTAATATCAGCTTTCCATTGGTGAAGCTGACAGAGATTTATATTCGGGTAATTATGAAGCTGCATGGTGTTCCGTCGAGTATCGTGTCAGATAGAGATCCGAGGTTTACTTCAGAATTTTGGAGGAGTTTACAGGAAGCTTTGGGTACTAAGTTGAAGTTGAGTTCAGCTTACCATCCGCAAACTGATGGTCAGTTAGAGAGGACTATTCAGTCGCTGGAAGATTTGCTGAGAGCTTGTGTGTTGGAAAAGGGTGGTGCGTGGGATACTCATTTACCGTTGATAGAGTTCACGTACAACAACAGTTACCATTCTAGTATCGGAATGGCACTGTTTGAGGCTTTATACGGTAGGAGGTGCAGAACTCCTCTGTGTTAGTATGAAATAGATGAGAATGTGGTCTTAGGACTAGAAATTGTGCAGTAGATTACTAAGACCATTCAAATAATTCGTGAGAGAATGAAAGCGTCTCAGAGTAGGCAGAAAAGTTACCATGGTAACCGAAGGAAAGAACTGGAATTCAGTGAAGGTGATCACGTGTTCCTAAGAGCTAACCCATTAACTGGTATGGGTCGTGCATTGAATTTTAAGAAGCTGGATCCTAAGTTTATTGGACCGTATCAGATTTTGCAGAGAGTTGGTGTTGTGGCTTATAGGGTGGCGTTGCCGCCTGAATTGTCGAATTTGCATGACGTGTTCCATGTGTCGCAACTTCGAAAGTATGTCTTGGATCCATCTCACGTGATTCCGAGAGATGAAGTTCAAGTCCGGGAGAATCTTACTGTTGAGACGATGCCGTTGAGGATCGAAGATCGTAAAATGAAACAACTCCGAGGGAAAGAGATATGCTTGGTGAAAGTAGCTTGGGGAGGTGCTGCAAGAGGCAGTGTGACCTGGGAATTGGAAAGCAGGATGCGGGAAGCGTATCCGAAATTGTTTCCATCAGGTAATTTTCGAGGACGAAAATAATTAAAGTGGGGGAGAGTTGTAACACCCATTTTAATTATTTATTCTTTTGGTGTTATTTTATTTTGGTGTGTCCTTTGTGGGGGAGTGAGTCTGAGCGCGTGGTGGGTGTCCTTAATTTATAGGAGTCATTTAATAAAATGTAGAGTTTAAAATTAATGTAATATAATTGATAATGATAATAATATAATACTTTATAGTAATGTGGTTATGTTATTAATCTTATTATTATTATTATTATTATTATTATTATTATTATTATTATTATTATTATTATTTTCATTATTATTAGATTAATAAAATGAAATAAGGATTAAAAAGGGGTATTAGAAGAGTTTGGGGAAAAAAGGGGAGATTGGAACACGATAAAAACCAGTTTTAGAGAGAAGAGTAAAGAGGAAGAACAAGGAGTAAGAGAAGAAGGCTAGGGCTAATGATTCTTCAGGTTCTTCGTCAATCGGAGCATTAATCGAGGTAAGGGGGGAGAAACTGATTGGGATTGGTGTTTACATGAAATTGGGTAGAGGGGATTCCTTAACCCCATAGGGATTTGATAAACATGTTTGTGATGTTGATATGTCTTTGATTGTTGTTGATTATGATGAATTTCGTGTGCATGTTGATGTGTTTATGATTGTTGCTGCCATTGATGAATCGGTGCACATATTGTGTGATTTGGTGAGGTTCTTAGTAACTTCTGCAGTTCTGATGATGGACATAGATGTGGGTTCTGGAGATAAATTGATAGAATAATGACTAGAGTAGTGTGTACTGGTTGTAGTAATGATAGGATGGGAGATGGAAGTAGAGTGATAGGCTTGGAATTGAGCAAGATGACATTGTTGGACAGTTAGGGTTTTGAGAGATTGCAGACGCTCGCTAGCACCTTCGCTAGGCGAGCTAGTAGCAAGCATTCGCTAGGAGGTTCGCTAGGTGAGTGGGGTAGCGAACCCTTCCAGTAGCCACTGTCTGCCTTCGCTAGGGAGTTCACTAAGCAAGCAGCTAGCGAGCGTTCGCTAGGGCTTCGCTAAGCGAGCGAGCCAGCGAGCGTGACAGAAAGTGGCGTTGTGCTGTTTTTCCTTGTGACCTCATTTTGTAGTATCCCTTGAGTTGTGACCAGTATAGATATGGTGATTAGTGGTGAAGAGTGTATACTTGACATTAAAAGGTAAAACTATGTAGTGATTGAAGTTAATTGAAATAAGTAGATTGAGGTGTGAGATATGTATGGGGTATGGTAATGGGATCAGGGGGATCGTGTGAATTTAATTAAAATAATTAATTGATGAACAATACGTATGTATGATGTATGGTGATGTGATCAGGGGATCGTGTGCACCTTGTGTGCTTGCATTCATTGTTGTGCATTTGGTGTTATGCATATCATGGTGTTTGGTGGGATGAATCATTGCTCAGGAGGAGTGTATGTGATTCATCCGTACTCCCTTGTGGAGAATAGTGAGGACAGATCATGGCCAAGGACGGGTGTATGTGATCTATCCGGGGTTCGATTGAATGAACCAATGAGTTGGTACCGCATGCATGGTGTTCAGTTGCATAATTGCATTATGGTGTGTTGTGTTGATGTTGGACAGTAGGTCGTGTTTGATGAATGTTGGGTGAGGAATTATATGATTACTACCTTTATTTCATGTACTGCATTACCGATAATTTTGATCATGTTTTCTCACCCCTTTGTTGTTGTTGTTGTGGTTTGTGCTTCTTCGGGAGTACAGATAATCCAGGTACTTAGCTATCTTGGATAGAGGTGTGCGAGTCAAGTCTTAGGATGCTCTGATATGTAGCACGGGACTTGAGCTTTTTCTTTTGATTTAGTTGAACTTGTTTTACTTTCCTGTGGCGTATCATGTGTTGGTGAATTTTATTAATGAATATTTTCATGTATTGGCGGATGGCCGAGGTTGATGAACCAATGAATATTTTCCACTGTTTTGTTTTGAAAACCTTCTAATGAAGAGTATGTCGAGTTATTGTCGCACCTCGAAAAATCACGGAGACATTTCGGAGAACGCGACCCTCGCGCGAAAGGCGCGGAAATGCGGTTCGACAGAGTCGCCACCGAACTTTATTTTTCCCGATCAAACGGGAGAGGGAAATATCGAGAAAACCTCTTAAAACGAAAGGATAGGAACAGGGCTGTCGCAACCAAGTTCCGGGTTCGGGAGTCAGTTACGTGAGGGGAAGGTATTAGCACCCCTCATGTCCGTCGTACTCGACGAGAACCTCTTAAGATATTTGTGGTGAGTGTTGTTTAGGTTTGGTTGTATTCTTCTCGTTGATAAAGGTAGAATTGGTAGGGTAAAAGGTTAAAGATGCTAAGGAGAGATGTGTGGTTAGAAGATAGGGTGCTCGCCAAGGATTGGGACCCTTGTGCCTACGTATGCTCATTCGGACGAGAATGAGAAATCAGAGCGTCGTAGTTCGACTACAGGAAAAGGTGGGAGAATTGGATGGAATAATGGAGGAGGGTAGAAGTGTGAAATAGGGGAGAAAAATGGAAGTGTGCTCGCCAAGATCATCGCAATCTTGTGCCTACGCATCTTACATTCGGACGAGAATGAAGAATCAGAGCAGTCGTAGTTCGTGCTAACAACCACGAAAAGATGAGGTTGAATAGGTTGGAAGTTTTGAAATTGAAAGAATGAACTAGTAACAACTCAAGGGCACGCCTCGAGAGTTACTCATTCGGATATTCAAAGAATGCTAGATTCTAAGAATTATCCCTCTTTCGTAAGTTTAAGAAAAAAACGTTTGTAGAAAGATTGAATCAAAAATGGAATGCGAGGTAAAAAGAGGTTGGTTTGAAAAAGGGGTTCGACGACGAGTCGAGGAATTGATTAGAAGATAGAACCGACTTGACAATGTGTCAAGGGTTAGATGGTGAGAAACGATATTAGTCCCTAAGGGTGCCCCTAATATCGAAACCACGAGGAATTGTGAAGTGTGTGTGAAATGTCGACGGTTGCAAATGCGGACGAGCACTCGACTTAGGAGAATGTTTGAAAATGTTTTTAAAAAAAGTTGAAAGATTGAGTGAATAATAACTCAAGAGCGTGCCTCAAGAATTATTCACTCGAAGATCCAAGGAATGCTAGATCCCAAGAACCTCCTTCTTTTGGAGTTTTAAATCGAGAAAATGTTTTAAAAAAAGTCGAAAGATTGAATGAATAATAACTCAAGAGCGTGCCTCGAGAACTATTCACTCGAAGATCCAAGGAATGCTAGATTCCAAGAACCTCCTTCTTTCGGAGTTTTAATTGAGAAAATATTTTGAAAATAATTTGGATTGAATCGAGGATATGAAAAGAGTTTGTCGCGTGAGTTGGTTTTCGTGCTAAAAACAAGATAGAAAAATGGTATTGAAGACCATTCTCTAATTTAATCATGTCGCACGGACCAAAAAGAGCGGGACCTCGTCTTAATCGTAAACAAAATGTCGATTAATTAAAGGTAGCCTATCACGATCCCAAAGTAGGGAAAATGACCCAAATGGTCATTCTCCATAGATTTGAAATCAAGAAGGTTATCGACTTCGATACACGACTCTTACGAATCTAAAGACATCATCGGTCACATAAATGGAAATGAAATAGAAAATGGAATAGTCTCGACTAAATTATCATCTATCAATAATTTGACCGATAATAATTATTAAAGTCATCATTGACTAAAGAAAAGAAAAAGTGGATAAAAATGGATAAAAATCAAAAATGAAAGTTTGAAAAAAAAAAGTTGGTCTCGGATCCAACGTTATTTATCAATAGTTTGACCAATAACGGTTTACGGAGGTCTCGTCATCGACCTAAGAAAAATTAAATCGAGAAAATAACGTCAAGTAAATATTGAAAAGAAAGGATTACCAAAGTCCAAGACTTAGTAAAAATCCAACAAAAACTTAATGAAATTTTTTAGCAAATTCATTTGAACCAAACACCAAATTGAACCAAGTCTAAAATAAAAGTAAAATATTTAAAAGAAATGAGGAAAAGGGGTGAGGCTGTTAAAACAGAGTGTGCAAGTATGAAAAGGGAGAGGATCACTTATATCACAGTTAGAAAAAAAACAAAATGAAAAAAAACCCGGGCCGTTGGGCCTAAGCCACACATCCCAATATCCAGACAAGGCAATATTCGCTTGACAAACATCGACAATGTTTTAAGAGCCGAAATGCTATGACGACATATCAACATCAACATACGTGAATCCCTTTTCCTCGAATATATTATGCTCCAAATTTGATTTCGAGCTTCTTTATTGAATCTTCAATCTCTCTTCATCTTTTCCTTGGTTTTACTCTGGTTCAGGGGTTCGGTTCGAAACCAATTTGGGTCGCTAACGAGGCTTTGGTTCTGTTCTAGGTTCCGAGATTTGGTTTGGGTATCGTATTTTATGATTGAGGTTTGAAGAAGACGAATATTGGGGTTTATTTGGCTGGGGAAGAAATGGATTTGAAAAAAAAAGTTTTGAGAAAGGGGTGTTTGGAAGTTGAAGGTTGGTAATGAAGATGGTTTATGAAGAAGGGTCTTTTCCCGTTGTGGTGAAGGTGATAGGTTCTGCTTTGCAGATTTTCTGTAATGGTTTAATGATTTTTGAAGGTGAAAGTTAGGCTTCTGTTGAAGATGACGGCGGTTCAGGGTTTATTGAAGGTGAGAAAGTTTGGTTTTTATGGCTTGTTGAAGGTTTGACGTTTATTTCTGAAAACGGATATGTGAAGCTTGAAGGTTAAGGAGACGAAATGGAAGATTGATTGAAGGATTTCGAGTTTTTTTGAAGGGGTTTTGGGTTGTAAGGATGATGAAGAGCGCGTCTGTTTCTGTTGCGTTGAAGCTTGGAGGCGGATTAGGGTGAGTTTGTGGGAAGAGATTTTGGTTGAAGCAGAAAAATGAGTTGAAGAAGTTTTTAGGATGTTTGAATGTTTTGATTGTTTTTGTGTTCTCTCATTCATATGGGATTTGTGTGGTGTTATGAATGGGTTTGAAGCCAGCTTTTCTCAATGTTGGTTGTGGCGTCGCTTTTGTGGTTTTGCAGTACTGGTTTTGTAGGTGCAGTTCTGTGTGGGGCTGGTTTAGCAGGTTACAGGCTATGGCTTGTTGGAGGGTTTTTTGGCTGGTTGTAGCAGAGTTTGTATGGTGTGGGATAGTTGTAAGTTGGAGCTCTGCAGAATGCTTTTTCGTACAGACATTAATATGCTTCTAGTACAGGGTCCTTTTTTGTCTTTAGAACTTTTCCTTTTTGTATCTTCAGAATGCTGCTCTTTACCTCCATGAACCTCTTCTCCTTTTTAAAATTAACCAAACTTCTTGATTATGTTTTCGGTACAATGTGTTTGTTCTGTTGCTTATGATATGTTGTTTTCATGGCAGACTTTGCAGGTTGTATCAGGATCCTGTCTTGTGTGGTTTGAGGCAGCAATGGCTTTGTCTTGGGATAAGCTGTTGTTTTGCAGCGTGTTGCTTTGTAAGTTCTCCTATTTTGGAAAGTTGGTGTAAATATGAACTTGTGCAGATTATAGGTTGAAATCACCAATTCATGTCGTTGATGCGTGTCACGCTTAGCAGGTATCGGTGGAGGCTTTCTTGGTGAGCCGCGGTTATGTAATGTTATGCAAACTTATGGCTCGTATGCCACAAATTGTGGCAAGCCATGGACCTGTTACTTGTTTCCCTCATGCTGTCAAGCTTGCGAGTTGTACGTCAGCAGCTGCGAATTTGTGCGTAACAATCCCAAGGCTAACAAGTTTCGATTAGGGTACGTTTGCGATCCATTTGCAATACTTTCAATTATTCACGCTTCCACACACAATATGCCATCAGTTCCACGACCTATTTACAGTGACCGTCACATTAAAAATTAGCTTAGATTTTGAACTGGACTCCCCTGTTAAATTGCTGCTATTGTGAATGTACATACTGCTGGTTGATTTGAGATTATTGGTTTGATGCAGGATTTCTTGTTGTTGTGGGTGTAGCAGGTTGTAGTTGTTATTGTTGTACCTGCTGTGGAGTCTTTCGTTGACTGCTTGAATTTCGTGATTGTGCAAGTTGCGTTTTCCGTTCATGAATATGCGTCGCGGATGATAGCTTTGATATTACACCAGTACGTAAAGGACCGTTTGTGGGATGCGGGTCTGCTGCCACTTGATAGTGTGCCGGTATGCTGGTATGCCGCGGATATCACAAATTGGGTGTATTGTTGTGATGCGCATATTTTTGTCACTTTGCGTATTGGCTGAATTGAATTTCTTTGTCACTGTTGCGGCCTGTTGCTTTTGATGGGCAAGGTTACAAGGAACAATGAGCTGCTGGCTGGATATAATTTTCGTATAGCAGAACCTTCACTTTCATTCGGTGGTCTTAATCACATATGTATGGTTATTCTTTCGTCTGATGCGAAAATTCAAAACCGGCAGAACTTCCTACCTCAGATATTAGGCATTTATGATTAGAGTTCAGTTTAGGACCATGGTTGTAATCTTTTCCATTTATGATAATGTTGTCCAAGTTAGCAGTGGCATGTACATTGTAGTGAATTTTTTATAAAATGACCACTGTGTCCAACTGCATGTTATTTTAACTGTGACCTATCCTGATTTAGCAGTCATGAGTGTCTTCTATGATTTGGCCACAAAAAATTAACCCACCGGCTCCATTATCTATTGAATTATGGTTTGATGAGATTAATCACTTGGATACACTCACATCCTTGAAATGCATTCCGAATCCCTTATGTCACGAGCCGTCTTGCTTTGATTATAGAGTTGAATGGTCATCATAATATGAAATTTGAAATCATCTTGCAACATGGCTTAAAAATCATTGATCCATGAGACCAATTATAATTGATGCGTGAGACCAATTATAACAAATTACTCATGTCACCCTAAAGGCTTTAGTCATGGCCTTCCACTATGATTGAACTAATTTCAAGATGGTCTAAAACATGGGATTTTATGCCTTAAAGATACTATTAAAAAAAATATTAGAGTAAATGTATCCAAAGCTTTAACCTCTTTAACCACATGGTCTTCGTACCTATTTGAAACATGACTTGTAATTATCTTGAAATATGACTTAACAAGCACTTAAAACCAATTACTCCCATCTTAATTTACCGTGAAAATGAGAACATATCTTTGCTTTGTTTCCACCAAAAATTCCACATAGCTGAACAGGGATCAAGACCATAATGGTTATACACAAGAACTTCCATGTGGTCTCATCAATTAATTTTAAGATATAAACACCCTCATTGGCAAAACTGCTCTTGGAAGCACGTCAAAAAACCATGATCTTACAAACAAACTAATCACCTCTTGAATTATGCCAGGAGTTCTTTTAAAGCTTTACTTGCATAAGTTTTAACCAGGGAAATAAGAACTTTACTACACGAAATTCCTAAAATAGGAATGATCTCGCCCCGGATAATCTTCAACCACGAAACATCTTCACTTATGACCTCCCTGATAAAACTCAACATGAAACTTGACTCGATTCATTTCAACCTTATGATAGAAACAACATATTTTATCTAAAAATTTTGAATTATAAACAGTGGGTGGATATACAGGGGTGGGACAAATTTGGGGTATGACAGATGCCCCTATCTAATTGGCTTATACCGAGTAAGATGAACGGCTATGGCGCTCATTCTTTCAAGGTAGAAGACAATTAGATATGAAGAAGACCCTGAATTTGTCCAAAAAGAAAAGGAAAGCCCGAGAATTGAAATGTTGGATAAGGTATACCTCTGAGTAAACTGAAAATAACTGGAAAAAGGTCACCATCACCAAAAGGATGATGGGACGAAACAGACACGGCTACCATCACCAAACGGATGATAGAGCAAACACACTATTGCATAATCTATCATTAATGACTATGACAGACCCCCCACCAAAAGGATGACGGAGCGAAACTCACACTAAACATTATCGCACAATCTATCATTAATGACTATGACAGACCCCCCCACCAAAAGGATGACGGAGTGAAACTCACACCAAACATATCGCACAATCTATCATTAATGACCATGATAGACCCCCTACCAAAAGGATGATGGAGCGAAACTCATACAAAATATATCGCACAATCTACCATTAATGACTATGATAGACCCCCCCCCCCCCCCCACCAAAAGGATGACGGAGCGAAACACACGCCAAACAATATCGCACAATCTATCATTAATGACTATGACAGCCCCCTCACCAAAAGGGTGACGGAGCGAAACTCACACCAAACATATCGCGCAATCCATCATTAATGACTATGACAGACCCCCAACCAAAAGGATGACAGAGCGAAACTCACACAAAACATATCGCACAATCTACTATTAATGACTATGATAGACCCCCCACCAAAAGGATGACGGAGCGAAACTCACACCAAACAATATCGTACAATCTATAATTAATGACTATGACAGACCCCCCACCAAAAGGATGATGGAGCGAAACTCACACCAAACATATCGCACAATCTATCATTAATGACCATGATAGACCCCCCCACCAAAAGGATGACAGAGCGAAACTCACACAAAAAATATCGCACAATCTACCATTAATGACTATGGTAGACCCCCCCACCAAAAGGATGACGGAGTGAAACTCACACCAAACATTATCGCACAATCTATCATTAATGACTATGACAGACCCCCCACCAAAAGGATGACGGAGTGAAACTCACACCAAACATATCGCACAATCTATCATTAATGACCATGATAGACCCCCACCAAAAGGATGCCAGAGAGAAACTCACACAAAATATATCGCACAATCTACCATTAATGACTATGATAGACCCCCTCCAAAAGGATGACGGAGTGAAACACACGCCAAACAATATCGCACAATCTATCATTAATGACTATGACAGACCCCTCACCAAAAGGATGACGAAGCGAAACTCACACAAAACATATCGCGCAATCCATCATTAATGACTATGACAGACCCCCCCACCAAAAGGATGACAGAGCGATACTCACACAAAATATATCGCACAATCTACCATTAATGACTATGATAGACCCCCCACCAAAAGGATGACGGAGCGGAACTCACACCAAACAATATCGCACAATCTATCATTAATGACTATGACAGACCCCCCACCAAAAGGATGACGGAGTGAAACTCACACCAAACATATCGCACAATCTATATTCAATGACCATGATAGACCCCCCACCAAAAGGATGACGGAGCGAAACTCACACAAAATATATCGCACAATCTACCATTAATGACTATGATAGACCCCCCACCAAAAGGAAGACGGAGCGAAAGACACGCCAAACAATATCGCACAATCTATCATTAATGACTATGACAGACCCCTCACCAAAAGGATGACGGAGCGAAACTCACACCAAACATATCGCAAAATCCATCATTAATGACTATGACAGACCCCCCACCAAAAGGATGACGGAGTGAAACTCACACAAAACATATCGCACAATCTACCATTAATAACTATGATAGACCCCCCACCAAAAGGATGACGGAGCGAAACTCACACCAAACATTATCGCACAATCTATCATTAATGACTATGACAGACCCCCCACCAAAAGGATGACGGAGTGAAACTCACACCAAACATATCGCACAATCTATCATTAATGACCATGATAGACCCCCCACCAAAAGGATGACGGAGAGAAACTCACACAAAATATATCGCACAATCTACCATTAATGACTATGATAGAACCCCCACCAAAAGGATAACGGGGCGAAACACACGCCAAACAATATCGCACAATCTATCATTAATGACTATGACAGACCCCTCACCAAAAGGATGACGGAGCGAAACTCACACAAAACATATCACGCAATCCATCATTAATGACTATGATAGACCCCCCCACCAAAAGGATGACGGAGCGAAACTCACACAAAACATATCGCACAATCTACCATTAATGACTATGATAGACCCCCCACCAAAAGGATGACGGAGCGAAACTCACACCAAACAATATCGCACAATCTATCATTAATGACTATGACAGACCCCCTGTAACACCCATTTTAATTATTTAGTCATTTTATTATAATTTTAATTATTATGTGTTGGTGTAGCCTTTGGTGGGGATTGTGTTTGATGATGATTGATGGGTGTCCCTGATATGGGAGGATTATTGGTGGTGTTTTGGTGTGGATATAATAATATAATAAATAGTAGTAATAGGGTGGCATTATTATTATTATTTCATTATTATTATTATTATTTGTAATATTATTAATATGGAGAATATAATATTATTATTAATATGGTTATTATATTATTATGATTATTGGTGAGATAATAATATTGTTATTATTATTATGGTTACTATTATTAATATTTAGTAATATTATATATTATTATTATTACTTGGGATTAGAATATATAAAATAAAATAGAGGATTAAGAGGGGGAGTTAGAACGTGAGAAGAGAAAAGAACGATAGAAGTTAGAAGAACGGGAAAGAGAGCGAAGAACGAAGGAGAAGAGGGAAAGTCAGAATTGGCCAACCTTGGAGGATTTCTTCACCGATCAGATCGATTAACAAGGTAAGGGGGGAGAAACTTGATTGAGATGGTATTTACATGTATAGGGTAGTGGGGATTCCTTAACCCCGTAGGAATGTATCGGTGTATGAAGTTTTATGTTGACATGCCTATAATTGTTGATTGATGTTGAGAATGGGTATTTGATAAACCAATGAGGAATTGATATATGCCGATGTTGATGAATTGTTGTTTTTGGTGAGTTTGGGGTATTGGTTGGGTTTACGGTTTTAGGGAAGTTTTGTGTAATCTTTTTGATGTATCGATAGAATGTTTAAGTGTTGATTCTAAAATATGGATTAGGGAGTGATTGGTTTGAATTACGTGCACTATTGATACTGAGAATAAGATGAGGATTAAAGTTGGAATGTTAGGCTTGAATTTGGCTCTGGTAGTGTCGCTTCCGCGAAAATAAGGTGTCGGCAAAATAAAAGAGTCGCCACCTTTAGTTATTTATCCCTCAGAGCGGGAAAGGAAACGATCGGAAAAACCTAACGAAAAAGGTATAAGACAAGGTCATCGCAACCGTTGTCTGGGTTCGGGAGTCGGTTACGCAAGGGGAAGGTATTAGCACCCTTCACGTCCGTCGTACTCGAAGGGATCCACGCTTGTTGTGTTTACTGGACGAGTTGGTTTATCTATCTACCTATCAAGGCTGGCTTAAACAGAAAAGAGAAATGACTCGGCAAAGCGTCGCGCTTTATGCCTACGTATTCTCATCAGAGAATGAGAAATCAGAGTCAACGTAGTTCGACCTACGACGGGTTACGGGGAAGGTGGCTCGCCAATACATCAGTATTGTGCCTACGTACTCTCAACAGGTATGAGAGATCAGAGCTTATGTAGTTCGGGCTACTACGAATTACGGGGATTCAGATTCATCTGTTTTATCGAGTAGGGTTAAACAACAGTTCCAGCAGTTAGGGACAAAGCCTGTTTGCGATGGCGCTGAAGTTTAACGACACTCTTTTCTTCAGAAAAGCTTCCTTTGAATTAGGGCCCACGGGGAAAAAAGGTTTGAAGTTTGTTTTCTGTCTTTTACGGAAGAAGTGTTTTTTATTGTGTTTGCAATTTCAATCGCACTAAAGACTATGACCTGAGAGTGAATGCGTCGCATGTCACCCAAAGGGTGCCATACTAGACATCCAGACTGTTGAAAAGAAACTCTCCAACAATCCTTTCTCAGATAGCTTAAGGCTCGTAACGTACGAAAGAAATCATTCATGATTACTGTATCTTAAGCTACTTTGAGATGAGAAGAGAAGGCTCAACTAAGGGGAGACTATCAAGTCCTACTGTTGTCATGCCAAGGATTCATCCTATGATTGAAGTTTGAAACAGGGAACTCCTAAAAGTTATCATGCATAGGTTTCAACCTAAAGTTCTATCATCACTTCCTTATCAAAGGGGGTGAGATTCCTAAGGGATCATGTCAATGATAAACAGAAACAGATAAAGCATCAGCTTAAACAGTAAGCAGTAATACGGTAAAATGCATGCAATGCAAGTGAGGGAGGAAATGTGTGTGGGGCAGCAGCCTCCATAAGCTCATCTCAACCTCAAGCCAGATATGAATAACAGTAATCATACAGAAGAAATAACATGCTATCAAGCAGAATATAAGAAACTGTAATCATACAGAAGAAAATAAAATGCTGTAAAGCAAAATAAACCACATGGGCAAGGGAGCTGGGCTCTACCTAATACCCGCAAGCAAAGCCATACAGTAACAATACAAGCAGAGGGAGCAACTCAACCTCTAGTGCAATCATGATCCTAGATTAAAGTCAGTCTAGATATGAACTTATTCTAATGCATCAAGCAAGTCAAACAAGGCACATCAGCATAGAAAAGAAATCAGACAAGAAAGCAGATCAACCCCTCTCTTTTCCCATTCCAAGCTTCAGCTCTTCTAACAGCAACCCAGTCTTCAGACTTCAATCACCCTTCAAGGCTATCATCTTCACTAACAAGTATCAACTTGCTTCTTTAAGCTTCCAACACCTCAACATAAGTATCAACTTATTCTCTCTTCCTTGAGTTTTAGCTTCTCAGTCAACTCTACCTTCAGGCTTCACTCATAACTACAAGCATCAAATTGATTCCTTCAGGCTCTGAATGCATCAGTGTAAGTGTCAACTTATCTTTTTATTCCTCAGCTTCAGCTTTACACTCAATCTCAATTGAATCCTCTTCATAAGTATCAACTTAGTCTTCAAGCTTCAGCTCTCTTTGCTTTACCAGTATCAACTTGGTCTTCTTCTCCTACAAGCTTCAGCTTCTCAGAGTAATCTTTAATCACTTAGAAGTGTCAACTTCATCCTTCAATTCTTTCTTAAGCCTCAGCTCTTCATTCAATCTCCATTGGGTCTTCAAGTATCAACTTGTTATTCTTGCTCTTCAAGCTTCAGCTGCAATGGCAATGCTCAAGGAATCATCCTCTTCCACACTCTTCAATGAAGTCCTCATCTTCAAACCCAAGTCTAACATCTTTCAAGATACTCAAACCAGAAGGCAATTGATTTAACAGAATGAGTGGAAATGATAAACATCTTACTGACAACCAAAGGAAGCATGTAAGGGTTCATCATTATGAGAGACTGGTTCCCTCAAAGTTCTACTTCCCAGATAAAGCCACTCATCCTTCCAAAGGAGGGATGTGAATATCTGAGAAGGACTTTTAGTCATTGGGAGGAATGGAAGCACAAGATGCTTTCCATATTTGTGAAAGAAATCATTCTAGTTCTAAGGCTCTCCCTATGTTCCCTATCTCTTAAATCTTCATCAGACACCTTCAGGCACAAGCAATTCCTAGCTCCAAGCAACTTCAAGCAACTTCAAGCATTCTCACCTTGTCTTCAACTTGTCTTCAATCTCAACCAAAGGCAAACCAAGCAAAAACCCTAATCTAAGGGGACTAAGGAAGTTAAACTAGTTGAATTAGTAAGTTAGGATCACCTAAAACCTAGTACTAAAGTTAGTCCTAACTAAAATACTAAAACCAATTTTAAAATCTTACAAAAATATCTATGGGAACCTATGTCAATCATGACTCTACCATATTAATTCTAGAGATCAAATCATCAAATTAGACCTAGAACTAAATTCTACATTACAAGGTATCAAACCTAAACCCTAAAAGGGAGCACCTAAATATCAATCTAGAAAGCACACCTATTTTCATCACAAAAATGTGATAAAAATACTATGAGAGCATACATGTCTAACCTAATCACACACAAAAAATTAGGATCAAAATCATCACCACATGATCACACAAAATTCCACAAAATTATGTATCAAACATAACCATTTTAATATCAATTAAAATGTAAAATTCGCATAAAATCAGAAAATACATGAAATGAAAATATTTTTTCTCTAAAAAATACTATACTCAATCATGAGTAAAATGCAAAAATAATGGGATTAATTGGATTAATTTTCAATTTATTATGAATTTAACAAGAACCATGAACAAAAATGAAAAAATAATGAAAATCCAATTAAAAGAATAAATGCACGGTGTGGATAGTAACCAAAATCAGTACAAACTATGGGTTGGGCCATCAGGGGGTGTGGATATCACTTATTTCACTAAGCCCAACATCAGCTACTAAATGAAACGCAGCGTTTCATTTATTCAGATCCTTCACAACTTAAAATTAAAACGTGGTCATTGGATCAAGCTTCTAGTCAAAGTCCAACCCCCATCCAACGGTGCTAACATCATCTTCTACCTTTTGAATGCCTGAACTTCGCGCCCAGCTCCGGCCACCACCGGTGGTGCTCCGGTCACCATCCCCAACCCTAGTTCTCTCTAGGAGCCTCCATTGCAAATGGTCAACACATGAAACTTGTCCCAAATCTTGTCACGAATTCAACCATACCCTTAGCTTCCTCTGAAACCTCAAGATTCACCATATCTAATTCTCAACCGAAAATGGTAATTCACCTATTTTGTCTCTAATTCTCAAATTAAGTATCTGAAATCAATCCTACACTATTCTACAATGCTTCTAACACCTTAATTCATCTTGATTCTACCTAAATCTTGCTAGGGGAAGAAAGTTACCAACCTGAAAATCTTGGATGAACAGGTGCACTAAACCTCCAATTCAAGCTCTCTAATCTTTCAGACACGATCAATGAACCCTCTCCTTGCTTCTGTATGCAAAAGAACTGGTTGAGAGCTCCTGAATCTTGAAATCCGATGGTGAGTTGCAGGTGGAAAAATTCACTTGCTCATGCATGATTTAGCCACGAATCCTTCTTGATTATGATCTGGAATCACTCCTTAACATCCATGGAAGAAGTTTCAATCAAGAAAATGGATGGAAAGTGAAGAATTTGATGAAACCGAATTCAAGTGCAATCCAAGAAATCTCAATCTCAATCTATGCTCTCTCCTTCAATCATCACCAACCCTTGCATTGGATCAACTCTATTCAATATATAGATGATGTATGAGTGATCTAAAACCCTCTAGATCCTTCTAATGAGAGTTTCCACTTCTCATGTCATGAGATTTTCAATCACATCTCATGATATGCATAATTTTGTTTGCAGCTTGAAACCAACCTCATTCACTTTCAATTTCTCCCCTAGTGACATTTTGAAAGAGTTTAGCTTGCAAAGGCCCTTGGTTATGCCTTGATTCTATGTTTTGCACATGTTACTTAATATGCAAGTAATCACTTTTCAAAGCAAGTCCACATATTGAATCTCAACTCAAAAATGTGGCTAAACCAATGTTCTTAAAGTGTTTTCTAGAGTCAAAATGATATATTACATGCCATGGTTTGGATGTGTAGGTCAAAAATATCAATTTCCAACTTAGGTTTATTTAACTTATGCCCTTATTTTAGGTCATTTTTGCAACTTTGAGCTACAAGCCTTTCCAACATCTCATTACCTCTTTACTAGCCTTAAAACATCATTTTGAACAAGTTTTATGTTGAACATTTTTCCATTTGAAGCTTGGAAGTAGGAGTTATGGCCTTATGCTTGAAATGACCTGTAATCTCCAAATGACCAAAATGCCCTTGACTTGTCAAAGCCATAACTTGAGTTCTACAAATCCTATCAAGGACTTCTAGTACTCTCTAGAAATCTAAGAGGATAAGGAACAACATTCATGTTGACCAAAAGTTCATAGGAATCATCCTTCTTAGGCAAAAGTTTGATGCAAGTTGGGTAACTTTCAAGGCCCTAGATTCACATACCTCAGATGACCTGTAACTTGTCAAAGTCATAACTTGAGTTCTACAAATCCTATCAAGGACTTCTAGTACTCAAATTAAAGCTAAGAGCAAGCTATACAACATTCATGTTGGGGTAAAGATGATATGACAATCACATGTTGGGCTAAACTATCTTGGAGATAGGGGTCAAACTAGGGGATTTTACACTGTCAAGCCTTAGAAACCCTAGCTTGAAACTTCTCAAACTCTTCAATCATGATGAGTTAACCTTGGAATCATCCTTATAGCATCTCAATGCATAAATCCATGACCACATGGCTCTTGGGTTAGGTCTCAACCCTCTCCCAATCATCAGTTGACCTAGGGTTGACCCAGTCAAACCCTGATTACACCACTCATGGCTGAGTCTTCTTAATCTTGCACAATAACCTGTCTAGGCTTCATGATGGCTTTCAAGACATCTCATAAGCTCTCTCAAGGCTTCAAGTCCATCCTCATGGTTTCATAATCATCTGAGGTCTTCCCACAACTCTCAAGTTAGGAGACACACAACCTTGGTTTCAACCACTCTTTCTGAGGATCTTTTGACTTCTCTAAAAAAGATATCTACCCTTGAACACTTGAATAACCTTCTTGGCTAGCTTCATAGTCTTGTGTAGCCCTTGATCTCCTGCATACATGTCAATGAAATGCAAATGATAATGCCAATGTGAATGAAATGAAACACAAGCTAGGTAAAGAAATGTTGGTCAAATTTTGGGGTGCAACAGCTGCCCCTATTCAAACGGCTTGAACCTGACTGGGTGAGAAGCGAACGACTCTCAACCAATCAAGGTGCGAGACGGTTGAATACCGACAAACCCGGAAATTTGCCAACTGTACAAGTACACGGTACTCTGATGGGAACAAATCTTCGAAAACTGAAATAATAGCTGCACGACAACTAGCTGGGGAATTGGTCACACGGTAACCGGTAATACATGGTCGATCATGCCGTCAGGCATCAAGATTCCTCGGGACTCATCAGGTCAACAATCAAGTTAATCATGCCGTCGGGCATTCAAAGAAAACTTTCGGGCATCAGCCGGACTTCATCAGTAAGTCAGGAATAGAATTCTCAGTCAATCATGAACCAGTTGGGGATATCCAACTTCTACCATCAGGCGCTCCGCATCCGCTGGGAGAACTGCTTCGTCAATACGGTTGGACTTCAATCATTAAGTCTTCAGGGGAAGTTTCAACTTCGCTGTTCAGAAACCTGCTAGGGATGACATATCTCCGCTGGAGATTCTGGAGAACTATCAAGTAACTCTGCTTCGGGGATCCAGAAATCATTCTGGGTGAATCAACTCTGCTGAGGACTTCAAGAATCATCTTGGACAAATAACTCCGTGGAGGCTTCAAGAATCATCCTGAACCGATAACTCTGTTGGAGATTTCAGGAATCATCCTGAGCAAACGCTCCGCCGGGGACTCTAAGCATCA
This sequence comes from Lathyrus sativus, assembly GCA_963859935.3. Lineage (NCBI taxonomy): Eukaryota > Viridiplantae > Streptophyta > Magnoliopsida > Fabales > Fabaceae > Lathyrus > Lathyrus sativus. Next base: position 204,637,036 of record OZ012738.1, on the reverse strand, counting down.
ACTCGAGCAACCAACTCTGACCATTTCACTGGGGATTTTAAGAATCATCTTAAGCAAACGACTTTGCTGGGGAATTCAAGAATCATCTTGAGCAAGCGACTCTGCGGAGGAACACCTGCAAAACGAGAACGGTAACGACCTAGCTCATGTTTAGTATGCATATGCTTTGACAATGGCGCAATGCTCCACACGGTGGAAATGCTATGCAATCATGCAAAATGCTGCGACCCCGTCAGCAAAATAAATGTTGAAGGGAGGATCCCCCTGTCAAGGAGAAAGAACCATTCTGGTGGAGGAAGGAATCATCCTTCCACGGAGAAAAAGTCACACCAATCTCAATCGGACTCCGCACGGGGAAGCAAACTTCAGTTGACTGCTGCAGGGGAACGAAGCTCTACGAGAACCCAGACCTGCTGAGGAAAGCGATGTCAATCGCGGAAACAAACTGCGCGGCCTTCGCGACCACTTCCCTGGAGATAACGACTCCGGCGGGGAAATACATCATCAGCTATTCAACACTCTACTGGGGGAAAACCAATCATGGTCCCAACTGCTTCCAAGGACTCGACTCTCTTGGGGATCTGCAAACTCAGCTGGGGAGGAAGGAATCATCCTGCTTACATGGGAGAGTACGACTCTGTGGGGAATCTCAATTCCGCTGGGGACTTCAGTCTGGAACTATCAATTGCTGCATACTTCAGCGTATGACTCAGCTGGGGAGACGACATTCCTTCAGGATGTACTTGACTGGGGAGAGAATCTTCTCTACCTGGGGAGACATATCAATGCTTACGATCTCATGTTCGGACTCTGCGGGGAGAGGCTGCTGAACTTTGCTGGAGAAGGAGGAATCATCCTGCTTGGGGACGCGTACGACGTACTGCCTGGAATATGCTACACCTGCAACAACACAAACAAACAGACAAGATGCCCTTCTCAAAGGGACCTATCAAGGTTATCATCTTGTGACAATGTTCGAGTAATTCATTGTTTCAACAATCGGTGGCCTAGGCCAGTAAGTTTATGTATGCGCATTTTGTCAAAAACATCGGCGTTCTTTTTCGCAAACAAAACAGATAAATGCTAAACAGACAAACAGAATTGTTGAATAGTATACATTTTATTAATAACGAACCCCTGAATGGGTAAAAATGTTTTACAACAGATGCAAGCTCCTGGAATGAGGAAGCTGCGCAAAAAGTAAAAACATAAATATACATCAGTATATACAAATGTCGACAACGAGGCGTAGACGAACACCATGAGTTGATCCCTCTATGACCCACTCGACTTCGATACTTCTCCGACGCTTCAGCTTCAGAAAAGATTGATTCAGATAAACGGCCCTCAGGTCTACCAAACCACTAAATAATGAAAGTCCACACGCGGAACGCAGTCATTTGCTTTTTCAAATCCCTAACTTTTGCCTGAATCGCCCTTCCGGGTTTTCGATTCACCGGGATACCATTTTTTGCCAAAGTCGCCCATCCGGGTTTTCGACTTTGCAGGTGTACATTTTTCATATTATATCCCTAATTTTTGCCCGAACCTTTTTCCTTTTTTATGGTTCGCCGGGATGCCCCATTTTTGCCTGGATATTCTTTTTCTTTCCAGCGGGTCATTCTTTAAGCAAAGTATTTTTTAACTGCGTCCGCGTTCACCGGGGATGCAAAATCTTCACCATCCATCGTGGATAACAACAAATCTCCTCCCGAGAAGACCTGGCTGACGATGTACGGACCTTCGTAATTAGGAGTCCACTTGCCCCGGTGATCGGAGTGTGGAGGAAGAATCTTCTTCAGGACGAGATCCCCCGTCTGAAAGCTTCTAGGACGCACCTTCTTATCATAAGCTTTCTTCATTGGCTTTGGTACAGACGACCATACGCAATCGATGCTAACCTCTTCTCGTCCATCAGGCTGAGTTGGTTCAGTCGGTTCTTAATCCATTCTGCCTCGTCGAGTTTCACGTCAACCAAAACTCGTAAAGAAGGGATCTCCACTTCTAGCGGTAGGACAGCTTCCATACCGTACACCAAGGAGAAAGGAGTTGCCCCGATTGATGTACGTACCATCGTACGATAACCGTGCAGTGCAAATGGCAGCATCTCGTGCCAATCTTTGTAGGTCACAACCATCTTCTGAACAATCTTCTTTATGTTCTTATTGGCCGCTTCAACGGCGCCATTCATCTTCGGCCGGTAAGGAGATGAGTTGTGGTGTTCAATCTTGAAACTCTGGCACAGCTCCTTCATCATCTTGTTATTCAGATTCGAACCATTATCGGTAATGATCCGCTCGGGAATTCCGTAACGACAGATGATATCCCTCTTTATGAATTTAGCCACCACCTGCTTGGTCACATTAGCATATGAGGCTGCCTCCACCCACTTGGTGAAGTAGTCGATAGATACTAGAATGAAGCGATGACCGTTAGATGCAGTGGGCTCGATCTTGCCTATCATGTCGATGCCCCACATGGAGAACGGCCACGGGGAGGACATGACATTTAACGGGCACGGCGGCACATGAACTTTATCAGCATAAATCTGGCATGTATGACACCTCTTCGTGAATTTAAAGCAATCCGACTCCATCGTCAGCCAGTAATATCCTGCTCTCAGGATCTTTCTTGTCATAGCATGCCCCCCGGCGTGCGTACCAAATGTGCCTTCATGCACTTCTTCCATGAGCATACTCGCCTCTTTCTCATCTACCCATCTGAGTAGCACGAGATCATGGTTTCTTTTATACAACACTCCATCAGGATTGAGATAAAAATTTCCAGACAGCCTCCTCAGAGTCTTCTTATCCTGGGTTGATGCTCCCGCAGGATACTCCTTAGTCATAAGGAAGGTCTGGATGTCATGGAACCATGGCTTGCCGTCGGCGGCTTCCTCGATCGCAAAGACAAATGCAGGTCTATCAAGACGAGAAAGGACAATTCTTGGAGCTTCATTCCAAAAATTGACTTTATACATTGAAGCCAATGTGGCTAAGGCATCAGCCATCTGATTTTCAGCTCTGGGCACATGATGGAGTTCCACTCGATCAAAGAACGGAAGCAGCCTTCTGGCATAGTTCATGTACGGCACCAAATTTGATTGACGAGTCTCCCACTCCCCTTTAATCTGGTTGATCACAAGCGTCGAGTCACCACATACGTCTAGGTTCTTGATTTTCAAATCAGTTGCTTCTTCTAGACCCATGATGCATGCTTCGTACTCCGCTTCATTATTGGTGACTGGAAACGTCAGTCTCGCAGTGAACGGGATGTGGGATCCGTGGGGAGTCGTGATGATCACCCCAATGCCACTTCCATAAGAATTAACCGCCCCGTCAAATATCAATTTCCACTGGGATTTCCTATCTGCCCCCTCGCCGGGAAACGGTTCATTGCAATCCTTCGCTTTGAGAAACATGATATCCTCATCAGGGAATTCAAATTTCATTGGTTGGTAATCTTCGATCGGCTGTTCGGCAAGGTATTCAGACAATACGCTTCTCGAAGACGTACTTGATCGGATCCATCTTCGAAATTAGCATGGTCGTGTGATTGAGCATGTACTGTCGTAAACGTTTGGCAGCCCAGGCTAGTGCACAACACGTTTTCTCCAGCATCAAGTAGCGAGATTCACAGTCAGTGAACTTTTTACTCAAGTAGTAAATGGCATGCTCCTTTCTGCCCGTCTCGTCGTGCTGACCGAGAACACACCCCATACTATTCTCAAGAACTGTCAAGTACATGATTAATGGCCGTCCGGCCACTAGGGGTATCAAGATCGGAGGTTCCTGCAGATACTGTTTTATCTTGTCGAATGCCTTCTGGAAATCCTCATTCCAGATAATCGCCTGATCTTTCTTTAGTAGTTTGAACATCGGTTCACACGTGGCCGTGAGCTGAGAAATAAACCTTGCAATGTAGTTTATTCTGCCCAGGAAACCACGAACTTCTTTTTCTGTTTTTGGCACTGGCATTCTTGTATCGCTTTAATCTTCGCACGATCAACCTCGATGCCTCTTTCGCTCACGATAAACCCCAGTAACTTTCCGGACCGTACTCCGAAAGTACACTTGTTAGGATTCAGCCTCAACCTGAACTTCCTAAGCCTCTCAAAAAGCTTCAGCAAATTGACCAGATGTCCCTCCTCCATTTGGGACTTCGCAATCATGTCATCAACATAGACTTCAATCTCATGATGAATCATATCATGAAACAAAGTAACCATTGCTCGTTGGTAAGTGGCCCCTGCGTTCTTCAGACCGAAAGGCATTACCTTATAGCAGAATGTTCCCCGGGGGGTGATAAACGTAGTTTTCTCCATGTCCTCCGGCGCCATCTTGATCTGATTGTAACCGGAGAAGCCATCCATGAACGAAAACACGAAGAACTGGGCTGGATTGTCGACCAACACATCAATATGAGGGAGCGGGAAATCATATTTAGGGCTCGCCCTATTCAAATCCCGATAATCGACACACATTCGCACCTTACCGTCCTTCTTCGATACAGGCACTATGTTGGCGACCCACAGAGGGTAAGTAGTGACCGCTAAGAAGCCGACATCAAGCTGTTTCTGCACTTCTTCTTTGATCTTAACGGCCATATCTGGTCGCGTCCTCCTAAGCTTCTGCTTGACGGGGGGACAATCTTCTCGCAGCGGCAAGTGGTGGACCACGATGTCAGTATCAAGTCCGGGCATATCTTCGTATGACCAAGCAAAGACGTCACTATACTCTCTTAGCATCTCGACTAGTCTTCGCTTGACACCACTCTGCAACGCAACCCCTATCCTGACGTTCCTGACAAGTTCTTCAGAACCCAGATTCACAATCTCGATCTCCTCTTCATGAGGTAGAATAACTTTCTCTTCTTGTTTCAACAAGCGGGCCAACTCTTCAGGAAGGTCTTCGTCTTCATCAATCTCTTCTTCGGCTTGATAGATCGGGCAATCGAAGTCGAAGTGAGTCGTAGAAGGTCCAGAGTCGATGTCATATGTTATGTGTGTTACACCCTAAAATTTGACCAACATTTATTTACCCATCCAGTGTTTGAAGGTTGATACCTTTATCAGAAAGCTCAAGAGATCCTCAGAGGAATTGGTTGAAACCAAAGTTGTGTGCCTCATAGCTTGAGAGTTGTGGGAGCTCCTCAGATGATTCTGAGACTATTGATAATAGACTTGAAGCTTTGAGAAAGCTTATGAGATGTCTTGAAAGCCATAATGAAGCCCAGAGAGATCATTATGCAAGAATTCAGAAGATTCAACCATGAATGGTAGAATTAGGGTTTGACTGGGTCAACCCTAGGTCAACTGATGATTTGGAGAAGGTTGAGACCTAATCCAAGGGCCATGTGATCATGGAATGATGTATTGAGATACTATAAGGATGATTCCTAGACCAACTCATCATGATTGAGGAGTTTGAGAAGTTTCAAGCTAGGGTTTCTAAGGATTGACAGTGTAAAATCCCCTAGTTTGATCTCTATCTTCCAGGCAGTTTTAGCTCAAGATGTGATTGTCATCTCATCTTCCCCAAAACATGAATGTTGTAGAGCTTGTTCTTAGATTTAATTTGAGTGGTAGAAGTCCTTGATAGGATTTGCAGAGCTCATGTTATGGTTTTGACAAATTACAGGTCATCTGAGGTATGTGAATCTGGGTCCTTGAAAGTCACCCAACTCGCAGACAACTTTTGCCCTAGTAGGATGATTCCTATGATCTCTTGGTAAACATGAATGTTGAAGAGCATCTTCTTAGATTTCTAGAGAGTACTAGAAGTCCTTTATAGGATTTGTAGAACTCAACTTATGGCTTTGACAAGCCAAGGGCATTTTGGTCATTTGGAAGTTATAGGTCATTTCAAGCATAAGGCCATATCTCCTACTTCCAAGCTTCAAATGGAAAAATATTCAACATCAAACTTGCTTAGAATGATGTTTTAAGGCTAGTAGGGTGGTCATGAGATGTTGAAAAGGCTCATATTAAAAAGTGATAAAAATGGCCTAAAAATGAGGCATAAGTTAATTCAAGTGAAATGGAAAATCATAAATCCCAAGTTATAAACCCTAACCATGTCATATGATAGGTCATTTTGACTCCAAAGAACATTTTAAGAACAATGGTTCAGCCACAATTTTGATTTGAGGCTTGCATCATGGGGTTGCTTTGTAATTTGGTTGCTTGCATAATGGGGTACCAATCCAAAACAAGGAAAAAGTCCATAAACAAGGTGTTTGTGCATTGTATCTTATCACATATCTCATGTAAGGAGATATTCAAGGCATAATGGTAAGGTTGCAAGGGTTTGTCATGATATATCATGTGGTGAGAATTGAAATGCAAAATACCATATCATAGAAAATTCAAGTTCTTTCTAGATGATTCTAGGAGGTTCTAGCCTCTTCTAAACATCTCTATATATTGCATACAACTTCCATTGGTGAAAGGTTGGTGATTGTTGATTTTAATGGTGGTAGAGAATAGAGATTGAACCAAAATTCTCCATTTTGCAAATTGTATTGAAACTTCATTTTTCTCTTCATTACCCTTCCATTTTTTTTTACACAAATCATCTCTACAATCATTGCTGAGTGTATTCATCTTGATTTGCAACCCCATTGATGAAGAATTGATAGCTTTCCAAGTGAAGTTGCAAGAGAGCAAAAGGCCTTGGATCTTGAGATACAAGCCATTTCCATCAAATCTGGTGCAAGCAGAGGATTGTTCATCACCTAAAAACTATTCTTGAGGATCTACAAGGCTTGATTCGAAGCTTTTCACCACCTACCATTGCAAGAATCAAGGTAAGCAAAATCACTTCCACACTCTGATTTAGGCATGGCTAGGGTTAGTTCTTGTTGTGAAACCATTAGAGACCATTAGGTGAGTCATTTGGATGAGTTTAAGATCAATTAGTGAGGTTTCATTAATGGAGGTTGATTCTTGATGGAGTTGGAATGAGTGATTTAGGGGGTTATAATGCACGATAATTGGTTGGTTTTAATCAGCATAGCATAAGGATTAATTCTATATAAAGATTGTTGAGTTTTGTGATGGTTGAAAACTGAAGAAAGTTTGAGTTCATGGAAGTATACCATTCGGTTTGGAGGATTCATGGTGTTTCAATGAAATCCAATGGCATGGTTGTGTTCTACGTGAAATTCTAGTCAAGATTGCTTTTTATATCGTGTCGTTTGGTGGAGAGATGAGGGAGAACGAAGGAGGGAAAGTCTCATGCATGAAGCTTATGTTAATGGTGATGCTAAAACCCTAGATGAGCCAAGGAAGAAGACGCAATCTAAACCACTGATCGCGTGTGGACCAGTTGACCAAGGAAGAGATCCAACGGACGGGATTTAAAGAAGAATTTGGAGGGAATGAAAGCAGCGTAAAACGTTGCGTTTCATTAAAGCTCCATGCTGGGCTTTGAGTGAACGTTGCTTTCCCCACCCCCCTGTCCAAGCCCAATTGAAAATGAACTGTAATTCACTGCTATCCACACCGCTGCTTTTATCTTTTTCTTTTGTTTTTTAATTAGTTTTTCTGAGTTTCACTGGGCCCAGGCACTTTGCTTTCGCCACCCCCTATGCTGGGCCCAAATCAAATAACAACAGAATATTATTGCTTTTCATACCCCATGATTCAATTCTCATATTATTTCTTCTCCAAGTTTCATCAAACTTTAAAAATTCATAATAAAATGAAAAATCCATATTTTTTTAATGAGACTTTTTTTCCCATTTTCCATTTTCTTTCTAGAAAAATATAAAATCATAAAATAGCCATTTTATTTCATTTTTATATTTTTTTGCATATTTTTACTTTTAATTGCTTTTTTAATTCTTTTAGATGCTATGTGATTTTGTAGATTTTAATTAGAGTAGTTACCTTAGGATTTTTGATTCAATCTTTTTAGGATAATTAGATGAATGGTTTAGGTTCCCCGTGAATTAATTTCATAATTTTGTGATAATTTTTAGGGTAGTTTTAATTAGGTAGTTCTAGGTAGCATAGAATTTGATTAAAACTTTAACATAGGTTCATAACAATTTTAGATTTAGGTTTTGTAGGGCAATTTAGTCTATGGGGAATATATGGGACTTAAGGGTAGTTATGTAGGGTCCCCTAGAATTTATATTAGGATTTAATAGAACAATATAATATTTTTGGTTGAATGGAATGATTGTTCGTGTTGCCTTTAGGGCAAGTTTTTAGTTTGCTTTGCTTTGGAGTTTTCCTTTGGTTTGAGGAGCTTGGCATCTCTGTGTGGAGCATGGTGGAGCATACCAGAAGATTGGAAGAGGCATTGAGGGAGCTTGAGGAGCTTGTTCTTTCTTCTTTTTGTTTTGTTTTAGGGTTAGGGACTAGGAGGAGCTTAGATGTAGACAATTTCTTTCTCAAACATGGATAGTATCCTTCACATCCATTCCTCCCTATGATTCAAAGTCCTTCCAGGGTATACACCTCTCTTCTTTGGAGGGATTAGTGCTATACCTAGGAGGTAGAACTTTTGAGGGAACCCTTCACTTGATATTGAACCCTTATAGGTCACCTTTGGTGATCAAATAAGCAGTTCAATATCCCCCAACTTATCCAGTAAGTGATTTTTCTATGGTTTTGATTATTCTTGAGAGATGTCTGAGCCTGAGCGTGAAGATGAAGACTTCATTGAAGATTGTTGAAGAGGATGAATCCTTGAAGACTGCCATTCTAGCTGAAGCTTGAAGAGCATGAAGATCAAGTTGATACTCGAAGATCCCTGAAGATTAGGTGAAGCCTGAAGGTGGAGTTGATCAAGAAGTTGAAGCTTAAGGGAGAAGATGAGTTGAAACTCATATTGTAGGGTTGAAACCTGGAAAGCAATTGATATCTGAAGTCTGAAGACTGAGTTGCTGCTGGAGGAGCTGAGGCTGTCTTTTGTTTTCTTTTTTGTATTGTGTGTTTTGCTTGACTTGTCTGTTGCATTAGATTAAGTCCATCTAGAATAATCTAGGAGCATGATTGCATTAGAGGTTGAGTTGCTCCCTCTGCTTGTATTTTTATTGCGTGGCTTTGCTTGCGGGTATTCGGTAGAGCCCAGCTCCCTTGCCCATGTGGTTTGTTTGCCTGATGGCATTTCATTTCTTTTATCTGTATGATTGCAGTTTACTGTTTATTGCTTGATAGCATGTTGTTTATTTTTCAGTATGATTACTGTTATTTCATGACTGGCTTGAGGTTGAGATGAGCTTGTGGAGGCTGAAGCCCCACACACATTTCCTCTCTCACTTGCATTGCATGCATTTTACTGTTAAGTTGATGCTTTGTCTGCTTTGGTGTATCATTGACATGATCCCTTAGGACTCTCATTTCCTTTGATAAGGAATTGATGATAGACTTTTAGGTTGAAACCTATGCATGACAACTTCTAGGAGTTCCCTGTTCAAACCTCAACCATAGGATGAATCCATGGCATGACAACAGTAGGACTTGATAGTCTCCCTCCTAGTTGGGCCTGTTCTCTTCTCATCTCAAAACAGTTTAAGATACAGTAATCATGAATGATTTCTTTCGTACGTTACGAGCCTTAAGCTATCTGAGAAAGGATTGTGGGAGAGTTTCTTTTCCACAGTCTGGATGTTTAGTATGGTACCCTTTGGGTGACATGCGACGCATTCACTCTCAGGTCATAGTCTCTAGTGCGGTTGAAATCGCAAACACAATAAAAAACACTTCTTTCGTAAAGACAGAAAATAAACCGTAGTTTCCCGAACTACGCATGCTCTGATCTCTCATGCCTGTTGAGAGTACGTGGGCACAAGATGGCGAAGTCTTGGCGAGCTACCTTCCCCCATAATCCTTCGTAGGCCGAACTATGTTGACTCTGATTTCTCATTCTCTGATGAGAATACGTAGGCATAAAGCGCGACACTTTGCCGAGTCATTTTTCTTTTCTTTTTCAGCCATCCTTGATAGGTAGATAGAATAAAACCAACCCGTCCAAGTAAACCAACAAGCGAGGATCTTGTCGAGTACGACGGACGTGAGGGGTGCTAATACCTTCCCCTTGCGTAACCGACTCCCGAACCCAGAAAATGGTTGCGATGACCTTGTCTTACCCCTTTTTTGTCAGGTTTTTCCGATCGTTTCCTTTCCCGCTCTGAGGGATAAATAACGAAAGGTGGCGACTCTTCTGTCATGCCGACACCTTATTTTCGCGTAAGCGACAGCTGGCGACTCTGCTGGGGACCGAACCCAGAATCTCCGGTTCTCCGGTTCCCTATGAGAGTCATTCCTAACGCTTGTGTGTTTACTTGTTGGGTTGCGTTTATTTATCGCATTTTACTTCTCGCACTTTATTTCCCGCATTTTATTTTTAGTATAATATGATTATTTGTGCTGTTGTGGGATGGGAGTTCTGATGAGTGAGAAGCCAGACCCAGGCTTGAGTGCACTATAGACTTAGAGTGGAAATTAGTGGGCGTGTGCTTGCTTTGCAGGCACTAGTGTCTCATGAAATCCACGCTCAGACGAGGTTCATCCGGTTGGCTTCACTTTCAACCCTTTGGGTTGAGACGGTTGCTGGTTTGGTGGATTGTCGACTCTGGGGACCGATCATTTGTGATTCAGCTAAGTGAGGCCGCTTCATGAGCTGGTGATGCCACACCTTCTGGGTATCGTATCACCCCTCTTGAAAGTCTGTGACGCTGATGAACGCATAGGATGCCGTACCTTGAGTCAGTTTAGGTCCATACCTGTGAGTGGGATTGGGTTTATTGCAGGAAACCTTGACTTTCAGACTACGTGGTTTTCTTGACAGTGAATCAGTTATGTTGGTACCAGGGTTCTCAGTTGCAGATTTGTCTGTTCTTGATAGAGCAGGTTTTGATCAGAGGATCTTATCATCAGGTGTATGTCTGTTCTTGATAGAGCATGTTTCGATCAGAGGATCTTATCATCAGGTGTATGTCTGTTCTTGATAGGGCAGGTTTTGACCAGAGTATTGTCATCAGTTGTTTGTTCTTGATAGAGCAGATTTTCGGGGTCTGAAGATCTCATCAGCAGCTGTATGTTTGTTCTTGATAGGGCAGATTTTTGATTTGGGGTCTGAAGACTTCATCAGCAGATATTTCTTGATCATACATCCGAGGTCCTTATTATCAGACATTTGTTCTTGACAGAGCAGAATTATGATCTTATGTATATGGTCCTATCAGATGGTTATTCTTGGCAGATCAGACCTGTGGTCCTACGCCGGGGTTTTCTTCTCATCAGTGATTGTTGATACAGAATCTCCACAACAGCAGTTACCTGGATATATTATTGCATGACTGCATTTTGCATTAGTTCGCATATTCATTTTGCATTCCATTAGCAGGTGTCTGTGTTGCAGGCGCATTTCGTACCCTGATTCTGGTGTCCCGAGCAATATGAGATATTTTCTTCCATGAATGGATCCAGTCTTATCATTGCATTGACACTATGTTGGCACGTTGACACAAGAATTAGGGGTGATCTCCTAAACGTACAGACACCCATGGCATTAGTATAATTCATCTTGCATGACAGAAGCCAGGGCTTGTCTTCTAACCCTTGTGTTTGCAGGTTTGACTCAGAATCGAGCAACTCGGACTAATGGAGCAAGTACAAGCTGAGTTGGGGAAAATCCAAAGCCAGCTGGGGAAGGTCATGAATGACATACAGGCAGTGCGCCTGGACCAGCAAGTACTCAGAGAAGAGAATCAGCAGCTGCAGAATCAGTTGAGCTTTCTCATGGGAGTGGTGAGAAGTATGCTAAAAAAGGAGAGTGATCGAGCACCCGAGGTGGAGACCAAAGTGCTTCCTCCATTACCGTCAGTGCCACCTGTGCCGAAGCCAAATGGACCTCATGGATCCTCTACACAGCATGAAGCTCAAGGCCTGTCTCGTCAGCAGCCGTGCCAGGCATCTCAGAATAACCCTGAAGGTCATAATCAAAAGAAGAAGCTACTTGATAGAGCTGTGGACCCAATACCTGTGAGTTATGCCCAACTGTTGCCACTGTTGGTCCAGAACCGTGTCCTCAAGCTTCGGACTTTGGATCCACCGGATGACGTGTCACCAGACGTTGATCTCAGCACACATTGTGATTTCCACTCAGGAGCACCGGGGCACCATGTTGAAACATGTAAGGCTCTCAAGAATAAGATTCAAGACCTTATTGACTCAAGGACAATTAGGTTTGTGCCGGGCGGCATGAGAGCATCGGGAAAGTTTATCCCGTACCCTGCAGAAGAGGTGAATGATTCCACTCCTTTGCCTGAAGCTGAGAAAGATCTTGAATATGTCCCGCGACTTTTGGTGACTGAATCGCCTCGCTCGCAGTTTCTACCCGGATCAAGTTCAAGGACGCAAGCGCCTAAACAAGGGACCGTTGCCATTCAGAAACGAAGACCTCTTGCTCCTTGGCGGAAAGAATACCAGCACCAGAATCAAAAGAGGCCTCGCAACCACTTGGAACGAAGGAATGCTCCTTTCCATCCAGTGCCTGTGCCGTATAGCCAGATTCTTCCACAGTTGATTCGGAATTCCTTGGTGGAATCGAAAGCTCTCAAGCTCGTGCCAGAGCCTTACCCTCCAGGGTACAATCCCCATGCTCAGTGTGGTTACCACGGTGGATCTCCGGGGCATTCAACTGAAGATTGCAAGGCTTTTCAGGCGAAAGTGCAACAGTTGATCGACAGAGGGTGCATTTCCTTTCCGGAAGGAGTTTTGGTTGTGCGTGACAACCTCTCAGCTGTCTGAGCTCGCAGATTCAGAGGGTTATTTCAGAAGCCAATGGTCCAGACAGGCAGACATCCTCAGCATTGGCAGTCCTAGGACTTTTTATCATTTGCATTTGTAGTTTCTTTTCTGTTAGTTACTACTTGCTGTTAAACATTGTTTGTTTCGAATGGTGATGTTAATAAAGTGACTATGCATTTTTCTGAATTAATTATGTCGTTGTCACTCATTTACTGCATCGCACTGACGCTTGCACTTTATTCACTCCACTTTATCACTATGATTAGCAAAGAGTGGGGGGAGGATGATGAAACTGAATACTCATAACCGATGATCGTATGCTTTCAGATAAAACCTTGCCGATGACGTACAAGGCATTGTTTCAAATCCTTTAAACACCGGAGAGATAAGGAAGAGAATCCCTTGCTAACCACTTCGAGCCGAGAAGTAGGAGTTTCTTTCGGACTTTTGAACCCTCACATCTTAACCCGGGACAGGGTAGTTGTCAGTTAGCGTGATCGAGCGTTCAAGTCTTATAGAGGAGTGTTGTCTTTCGAGGACCAATCACATCGTATTCCTCTCCAGAGGTCGTACCTTATCAACCACAATGGTTAAACCTCACCAATCAGGAGTGAGACAGTTACAAGCCTCTCGGATGAATCCAGACAGCCAGTGTCACACGACTTGAAAAAAGGAATAAAAAAGTCCGCTAAGTAAAAAAAGAAAAGCTAGAAAGCAAATACTTAGGCAAAAATCAGGGCATCCTGCTGGACTTCAAAAGAAAAATCGAAAAGAACTCAAAAGGAGTCAGTCCAGGCAAAAATTAGGGAATCAAAAAATGAAAAAGAAAGGTTATAAAAAAGAAAAATCCTCGAACAAGGACAAAATCGTGCGGATACTGACACCGAAAACGAAGAAGGAGTAACTGTCACTCCGAAACACCTTGTGAGTTCTTTAACCAGTTGTTCCCAATCTTCAACATACCTCTCGAAGAGGCGAGCGCTCGACCCAAGTTAACTGAACTTTAGGATCGGAGATCATCACGTAGAAGGGGTGGGTACAAATCATAATTTGAGCCGAATATCCTTTGTTTCACGAACCGTGAACCCGACCACGATACAACCCTTAAAAGACCTAATTGAGGCAGGGTTTATTCTGAAAGCGCATTGCGATAAGGTTGAGTAACCTGACTCCTACATGATTTGCTAATCATATCCTTATTGTATTTTTTCACTAATCGAATCAGCACTATGTTTGAACCCTTTGGTTCATTCGTCACTCACTAGCATGACACATAAATGAGTGGCAGCACACTTTTTCGAAATTTGCATGAACACTGCATTAAAATTACCATTCTTGAATAAACAATTTTAATTGCAGGTCAGTAGCTGATGCGGAGGAACTTCAGCAGGGAATAATCAATCAGAACCGAATCATAGCCGTCTGGATCAGAACGGTATGCTGCGAAACCCTGTGAATCCGGGACATTGACTTCCTGTGAGCTTGGAATCAGTTTGTCTGGGGACAAGTCCCGGAGTATCAGTTGATTATGGGGGCAGTTTATGCAAGAAGCGGTTGATCAGAAGTGAATCTTCTCGAGACCCAATCAGGGACAGTTATCCAGAATTCTTGCGATTTGAGGGCAGATCCCTCCAGTGTTCACTCAGGGCGCGTTGAGTCGCTCATCGCTCGTTCAGGGGCAAACTACTTCAAAGATATTGAAACCAACCATGCTGAGACTTGATTAGTTGAGGATGAATCCTCCCGTTGTACAGATGTTGGGGCAGGCCATCTGAAGATTGTCTTGTTGCCAACTGCTTTTTGTTCAAAATGATTATTCCCAAAAGTCAGATTGGGGCAAGTTGAATTGTACTGGGGCAAGTTGTTCAAATAAGCTTGTTCACCCCAGCAAGAGCTGAGTGTCGGGGAATCGTGTCGTTACCCTGCCAAAACCTGAGCCTTCTGAAGAAGCCTCGCTGTCATTGGATTGTTATCCTACAGCCTAACCTGTTACTCGGCTCCATGATTGGTAGTCTGTATTCCCTGTGTTGACGTTGTTGAATCAGGATTATTTCTCAGCAGAGATGTACGGTTTGAGATTGCTTCCCCTGAGCAGTTTGAGACTACAGCGAATTGAGATAGCATTCATCCCTTATCAGAGTAGGATCGAGATTATCCTCAGTAGGGCGGGATTGATATTCCCGGCAGAGTATGGCCATCCCAAGCATTGAACGTTGATTAGCCTGATGTGCTACTCTTTCCTAAGTGGGTTGAGACTGAAGCTTTCCCTGACCGGAAGATTTGGGTTTATTTCCCCAGCAGTGGGACTGATGCAATGTTGTATCCCCACAGAGTCCGAGTGTGACTCCCTCCGAGTCCAGGTCATTGACTCATTCCTCAAGCAGAGGTCCACGGTGATTCCCTCATTGAGTAATCTCTAGACGGGTAGATTTTGACGTCAGCCCGAGAAGAGTTATTTCTCAGCAGATTTCTTCGTACCCTATAAGGACTTAGGGTGTTCAAAAAGACCGTTCAGGGTTGTCTTCCTCGATGAAGTGAGATTCGAGTTCAGTGATCGATTGTCATCTTCCGCGGACGTCAAAGGTGTTTCCTTGATAGGATCAGTACATCTCCATCAGAGTGAATAATGAGTAGCTAAGGATTGAGATCCCCGGCAGTGTTGGTACACAGGTATTCCTCATCAGACTTGATAGTCCAGCAAGTGTTACCCAGAAGGGTCAGTCTCCGTGAGACGTGTGCAAGAGTTATCCTCAGCGTGTTGAGATTGATATCGTCAACAGAGTGTAGCCCTTTTCCCGAGCAAGAGGATAGCACTTCCCCAGCAGCAGGCAGGTAGATTGATATCCCCAGCCGGGCATAACCATGGTTGGCGGATGAAGTGTTCCTCCAGGCAGATCCTGAAGGATTGTCCAGCAAGCTGAAGTTTGTTTATCCCCATGAGTTTGAGGACTTAATGAAATGAGTGTCTTGTAGCCTGAAAGCTATGTTCCCCAGAAGGGTCGTTTCCCAGAGAGCCGTTCAGGGAATTTATCGCTTTCCCCATGCAGAGTAGCAGAGGGTGGTGTGCTGATCAGCCTGATGTGCTGTGTTTCCCAGAGGAGCCCGTCGTCCCAAGGTTTAAGCCCGGTTGAGATTGGCGCAGGTGGAAGTTTCCCTGAAGGGTAGCTTTTTCCTCAGCAGAGTGGTTACTCTCCCCGAGAGGATGGTTCCTCTTCCCAGCATTTATTTTGCTGGGGCATTTCCTTGCATCATTGCATAACAAAAGTGTAGCATTTCCGTTTCGCACGGAGCATTACACTCATCCATGCATTTCCCAGCATGTGCATATTGAAACACGAACTAGGTGGTTAGCTTTTCCCCAGGCAGAGATGATTCTCTTCCCCAAGCAGACGCATCCTGAAGGAACGTCACCTCCTCAGCTGAGTCGGGCGCCGAAGCTCATGTTCATCCCCCGGCACCGGGTCACGAGTGCAGACTTCGTAAAAGTGTTCAAGCGCCGAAGCTCGTGTTCATTCCCCCGCACCGGGTCACAAGTGCAGGTTTCATAGAAATGTTCGGGTGCCGAAGCTCGTGTTTTCCTCAGTAAAGTCGCCGAAGCTCGTATGCCCCCCAGTACCGGGTTACAAGTGCAGGTTTCGTAGGAAACTATTCGTACGCCGAAGTATGCAGTAACTGATGGTGCCAGACTGAAGTCTCCAGCGGAATTGGGATTCCCCACCAGAGGCGTATTCTCTCCCGAAGTCGGATGATTCCCTCTTCCCCAGTAGAGTGTTGGAACAGCTGATGTTGTATTCCCCTGCAGAGTTGTACTCTCCCCTGAAGTCGGATGATGCCTTCTACCCCAGCGGAATTGAAATTCCTCATCAGAGTTGTACTCTCCAGTGAAGTAGAATGATTTCTCTCTCCCCGGCTGAATTCGCAAAACCCCCAAGAGAGCCGAATCCTTGGAAGCAGTTGGGACCATGAGTGGTTTTCCCTAGCAGAGCGTTGAGCAGCTGATGCTGTATTCCCCCCAGAGTCGCACTCTCTCCAGTGAAGCAGAATGATTTCTCCTTCCCCAGCCAAGTTTGCAGATACCCAAGGGAGCCGAGTCCTTGGAAATTGATCAGACCATGATTTGTTTTCCCAGTGGAGTGTTGAGCCACGGAAGTTGTTTCCCCACAGAGTGGTTATCCCCAAAAGAGTAGCTGAGACGGCCACACAGTTTATTCTCGCGATCGACATCGTTTTCCTTCAGCAGGTCCAGGTTCTCGTAAAGCTTCGTCCCCTGCAGCAATCAACTGAAGTTGTTTCCCCTGCAGTAGTCAACGGAAGATCATTTCCCCGGACAGAGTCCAATTAATATTGGCGTGTTCATGTTCTCCTCAGCAGGATGATTCCTCTATCTGAGTAGTTCTTCCCCCTTTGACAGGAGGATTTTCCCCTCGGCATTTATTTTGCTGACGGGATCGCATCATTGTGCATGATTGCATAACATTTGTCATAAACGCATAGCATTTCCACCGTGTGGAGCATGGCGCCGAAGCATATGCATAATAAACATGATCTAGGTTGTTACCGTTCTTGTTTTACAGGTGTTCCGCCGAAGGATCAATTGCTCAGGATGATTCCTGACATTCTCCCCTAGAGTCGCTTGCTCAAGATGTTTTTTGAGATCCCTAGCGGAGTCTTCAGTTCAAGATGATTCTTGAAATCCTCAGCAGGGCCGTTTGCTTAAGATGATTCTTAAGACCCCAGTGCAGTCTCCAGAGTTGGTTGCTCAAATTGATACTTGGAGTCTCCAGCTAAGATCGCCCAGGAGGGTTCCTGAAGCCCCAAGAGAGCCGAGTCCTTGGAAGCTGCTCAAGCCATGATTGGTTTGTCCCCGGCAAGGGTTGTCCAGGATAATTCTTGGAATCCCCAACAAAGTGTTTGCTCAGAACGGTTATCGGTTCAAGATGATTCTTGAAGGTCCCAGGCGGAGTTATTTGTTCAAGATGATTCTTGAAGTCCTCAGTAGAGTTAATTCATCCAGAATGATTTCTGGACCCCCAGAGCGGAGTTGCTTGATAGTTCTCCAGATTCCTCAGCGGCGAAGCGTCCTCCCCAGCAGTTTTCCGACGGCGAAGTTAGAATCTCTCCTGAAGACTCCATGATTGAAGTCTGACCGTGAAGCGGTATGATCGACTATGAATTACCGGTTACCATGTGACCAATTCCCCAATGAAGTTTCTTCATCCTGATGGCGAGGTCAGATTAGGTGGTTGTCCAGCGGCGATGTTGGGTATTTTGGTTGATCGACGGTGATGTCAGATTTAGTTCTCCAGCGGCAATGTTGGGTATTTTGGTTGATCGACGGCGATGTCAGATTTAGTTCTCCAGCGGCGATGTTGGGTATTTTGGTTGATCGACGGCGATGTCAGATTTAGTTCTCCAGCGGCAATGTTGGGCATTTTGGTTGATCGACGGCGATGTCAGATTTAGTTCTCCAGCGGCAATGTTGGGTATTTTGGTTGATCGACGGCGATGTCAGATTTAGTTCTCCAGCGGCGATGTTGGGTATTTTGGTTGATCGACGACGATGTCAGATTTAGTTCTCCAGCGACGATGTTGGGTATTTTGGTTGATCGACGGCGATGTCAGATTTAGTTCTCCAGCGGCGATGTTGGGTATTTTGGTTGATCGACGGCGATGTCAGATTTAGTTCTCCAGCGGCGATGTTGGGTATTTTGGTTGATCGACGGCGATGTCAGATTCAGTTTTCCAGCGGCGATGTTGGGTATGTCAGTTAATTCAGTTCTCCAGCGGCGATGTTGGATGTTTCGTTCTCCAGCGGCGATGTTGGGTATTTTGGTGATTCAGGTTCTCTAGTTCTCCAGCGGCGATGTTGGGTGTATTGTTTGTTTCCGACGGTGATGTCAGATCAGTATTTCTCCAGATAATTGTCGTACGGCTATTATTCCGGTACTCGTGCAGTTGGCAAATTTTCGGTTTACCGGTATTCAACCGCCTCGCACCTCGATTGGCTGAGAGCCGTTCGCTTCTCATCCAGTCAGGTTCAAGCCGTTTGAATAGGGGCAGCTGTTGCACCCTAAAATTTGACCAACATTTATTTACCCATCCAGTGTTTGAAGGTTGATACCTTTATCAGAAAGCTCAAGAGATCCTCAGAGGAATTGGTTGAAACCAAAGTTGTGTGCCTCATAGCTTGAGAGTTGTGGGAGCTCCTCAGATGATTCTGAGACTATTGAGGATAGACTTGAAGCTTTGAGAAAGCTTATGAGATGTCTTTAAAGCCATCATGAAGTCCAGAGAGATCATTATGCAAGAATTCAGAAGATTCAACCATGAATGGTAGAATTAGGGTTTGACTGGGTCAACCCTAGGTCAACTGATGATTTGGAGAAGGTTGAGACCTAATCCAAGGGCCATGTGATCATGGAATGATGTATTGAGATACTATAAGTATGATTCCTAGACCAACTCATCATGATTGAGGAGTTTGAGAAGTTTCAAGCTAGGGTTTCTAAGGATTGACAGTGTAAAATCCCCTAGTTTGATCCCTATCTTCCAGGCAGTTTTAGCTCAAGATGTGATTGTCATATCATCTTCCCCAAAACATGAATGTTGTAGAGCTTGTTATTAGATTTAATTTTAGTGGTAGAAGTCCTTGATAGGATTTGCAGAGCTCAAGTTATGGTTTTGACAAATTACAGGTCATCTGAGGTATGTGAATCTGGGTCCTTGAAAGTCACCCAACTCGCAGACAACTTTTGCCCTAGTAGGATGATTCCTATGATCTCTTGGTCAACATTAATGTTGAATAGCATCTTCTTAGCTTTCTATAAAGTACTAGAAGTCCTTGATAGGATTTGTAGAACTCAACTTATGGCTTTGACAAGCCAAGGGCATTTTGGTCATTTGGAAGTTATAGGTCATTTCAAGCATAAGGCCATATCTCCTACTTCCAAGCTTCAAATGGAAAAATCTTCAACATCAAACTTGCTTAGAATGATGTTTTAAGGCTAGTAGGGTGGTCATGAGATGTTGAAAAGGCTCATATCAAAAAGTGATAAAAATGGCCTAAAAATGAGGCATAAGTTAATTCAAGTGAAATGGAAAATCATAAATCCCAAGTTATAAACCCTAACCAAGTCATATGATAGGTCATTTTGACTCCAAAGGACATTTTAAGAACAATGGTTCAGCCACAATTTTGATTTGAGGCTTGCATCATGGGATTGCTTTGTAATTTGGTTGCTTGCATAATGGGGTACCAATCCAAAACAAGGAAAAAGTCCATAAACAAGGTGTTTGTGCATTGTATCTTATCACATATCTCATGTAAGGAGATATTCAAGGCAGAATGGTAAGGTTGCAAGGGTTTGTCATGATATATCATGTGGTGAGAATTGAAATGCAAAATACCATATCATAGAAAATTCAAGTTCTTTCTAGATGATTCTAGGAGGTTCTAGCCTCTTCTAAACCTCTCTATATATTGCATACAACTTCCATTGGTGAAAGGTTGGTGATTGTTGATGTTAATGGTGGTAGAGAATATAGATTGAACCAAAATTCTCCATTTTGCAAATTGTATTGAAACTTCATTTTTCTCTTCATTACCCTTCCATTTTTTTACACAAATCATCTCTACAATCATTGCTGAGTGTATTCATATTGATTTGCAACCCCATTGATGAAGAATTGAGAGCTTTCCAAGTGAAGTTGCAAGAGAGCAAAAGGCCTTGGATCTTGAGATACAAGCCATTTCCATCAAATCTGGTGCAAGCAGAGGATTGTTCATCACCTAAAGACTATTCTTGAGGATCTACAAGGCTTGATTCAAAGCTTTTCACCACCTACCATTGCAAGAATCAAGGTAAGCAAAATCACTTCCACACTCTGATTTAGGCATGGCTAGGGTTAGTTCTTGTTGTGAAACCATTAGAGACCATTAGGTGAGTCATTTGGATGAGTTTAAGATCAATTAGTGAGGTTTCATTAATGGAGGTTGATTCTTGATGGAGTTGGAATGAGTGATTTAGGGGGTTATAATGCACGATAATTGGTTGGTTTTAATTAGCATAGCATAAGGATTAATTCTATATAAAGATTGTTGAGTTTTGTGATGGTTGAAAACTGAAGAAAGTTTGAGTTCATGGAAGTATACCATTCGGTTTGGAGGATTCATGGTGTTTCAATGAAATCCAATGGCATGGTTGTGTTCTACGTGAAATTCTAGTCAAGATTGCTTTTTATATCGTGTCGTTTGGTGGAGAGATGAGGGAGAACGAAGGAGGGAAAGTCTCATGCATGAAGCTTATGTTAATGGTGATGCTAAAACCCTAGATGAGCCAAGGAAGAAGACGCAATCTAAACCATTGATCGCGTGTGGACCAGTTGACCAAGGAAGAGATCCAGCGGACGGGATTTAAAGACGAATTTGGAGGGAATGAAAGCAGCATAAAACGCTGCGTTTCATTAAAGCTCCCTGCTGGGCTTTGAGTGAACGTTGCTTTCCCCACCCCACTGTCCAAGCCCAATTGAAAATGAACTGTAATTCACTGCTATCCACACCGCTGCTTTTATCTTTTTCTTTTGTTTTTTAATTAGTTTTTCTGAGTTTCACTGGGCCCAGGCGCTTTGCCTTCGCCACCCCCAATGCTGGGCCCAAATCAAATAACAACAAAATATTATTGCTTTTCATACCCCATGATTCAATTCTCATATTATTTCTTCTCCAAGTTTCATCAAATTTTAAAAATTCATAATAAAATGAAAAATCCATATTTTTTAATGAGACTTTTTTTCCCATTTTCCATTTTCTGTCTAGAAAAATATAAAACCATAAAATAGCCATTTTATTTCATTTTTATATTTTTTGCATATTTTTACTTTTAATTGCTTTCTTAATTCTTTTAGTTGCTATGTGATTTTGTAGATTTTAATTAGAGTAGTTCCCTTAGGATTTTTGATTCAATCTTTTTAGGATAATTAGATGAATGGTTTAGGTTCCCCCTGAATTAATTTCATAATTTTGTGATAATTTTTAGGGTAGTTTTAATTAGGTAGTTCTAGATAGCATAGAATTTGATTAAAACTTTAACATAGGTTCATAACAATTTTAGATTTAGGTTTTGTAGGGCAATTTAGTCTATGGGGAATATATGGGACTTAAGGGTAGTTATGTAGGGTCCCCTAGCATTTATATTAGGATTTAATAGAACAATATACTATTTTTGGTTGAATGGAATGATTGTTCGTGTTGCCTTTAGGGCAAGTTTTGTTTAGTTTGCTTTGCTTTGGAGTTTTCCTTCGGTTTGAGGAGCTTGTCATCTCTGTGTGGAGCATGGTGGAGCATACCAGAAGATTGGAAGAGGCATTGAGGGAGCTTGAGGAGCTTGTTCTTTCTTCTTTTTGTTTTGTTTTAGGGTTAGGGACTAGGAGGAGCTTAGATGTAGACAATTTCTTTCTCAAACATGGATAGTATCCTTCACATCCATTCCTCCCTATGATTCAAAGTCCTTCCAGGGTATACACCTCTCTCCTTTGGAGGGATTAGTGTTATACCTAGGAGGTAGAACTTTTGAGGGAACCCTTCACTTGATATTGAACCCTTATAGGTCACCTTTGGTGATCAAATAAGCAGTTCAATATCCCCCAGCTTATCCAGTAAGTGATTTTTCTCTGGTTTTGATTATTCTTGAGAGATGTCTGAGCCTGAGCATGAAGATGAAGACTTCATTGAAGATTGTTGAAGAGGATGAATCCTTGAAGACTGCCATTCTAGCTGAAGCTTGAAGAGCATGAAGATCAAGTTGATACTCGAAGATCCCTGAAGATTAGGTGAAGCCTGAAGGTGGAGCTGATTAAGAAGTTGAAGCTTAAGGGAGAAGATGAGTTGAAACTCATATTGTAGGGTTGAAACCTGGAAAGCAATTGATATATGAAGTCTGAAGACTGAGTTGCTGCTGGAGGAGCTGAGGCTGTCTTCTGTTTTCTTTTCTGTATTGTGTGTTTTGCTTGACTTGTCTGTTGCATTAGATTAAGTCCATCTAGAATAATCTAGGAGCATGATTGCATTAGAGGTTGAGTTGCTCCCTCTGCTTGTATTGTTATTGCGTGGCTTTGCTTGCGGGTATTCGGTAGAGCCCAGCTCCCTTGCCCATGTGGTTTGTTTGCCTGATGGCATTTCATTTCTTTTATCTGTATGATTGCCGTTTACTGTTTATTGCTTGATAGCATGTTGTTTATTTTTCAGTATGATTACTGTTATTTCATGACTGGCTTGAGGTTGAGATGAGCTTGTGGAGGCTGAAGCCCCACACACATTTCCTCCCTCACTTGCATTGCATGCATTTTACTGTTAAGCTGATGCTTTGTCTGCTTTGGTGTATCATTGACATGATCCCTTAGGACTCTCATTTCCTTTGATAAGGAATTGATGATAGACTTTTAGGTTGAAACCTATGCATGACAACTTCTAGGAGTTCCCTGTTCAAACCTCAACCATAGGATGAATCCATGGCATGACAACAGTAGGACTTGATAGTCTCCCTCCTAGTTGGGCCTGTTCTCTTCTCATCTCAAAACAGTTTAAGATACAGTAATCATGAATGATTTCTTTCGTACGTTACA
This sequence comes from Lathyrus sativus, assembly GCA_963859935.3. Lineage (NCBI taxonomy): Eukaryota > Viridiplantae > Streptophyta > Magnoliopsida > Fabales > Fabaceae > Lathyrus > Lathyrus sativus. The sequence continues at coordinate 204,613,650 of OZ012738.1, read as the reverse complement.
AGACTTAAGCTATCTGAGAAAGGATTGTGGGAGAGATTCTTTTCCACAGTCTGGATGTTTAGTATGGTACCCTTTGGGTGACATGCGACGCATTCACTCTCAGGTCATAGTCTCTAGTGCGGTTGAAATCGCAAACACAATAAAAAACACTTCTTTCGTAAAGACAGGAAATAAATTGTGGTTTCCTGAACTACGTATGCTCTGATCTCTCATGCCTGTTGAGAGTACGTAGGCACAAGATGGCGAAGTCTTGGCAAGCTACCTTCCCCCATAATCCTTCGTAGGCCGAACTACGTTGACTCTGATTTCTCATTCTTTGATGAGAATACGTAGGCATAAAGCGCGACGCTTTGCCGAGTCATTTTTCTTTTCTTTTTCAGCCAGCCTTGATAGGTAGATAGTATAAAACCAACCTGTCCAAGTAAACCAACAAGCGAGGATCCCGTCGAGTACGACGGACGTGAGGGGTGCTAATACCTTCCCCTTGCGTAACCGACTCCCGAACCCAGACAATGGTTGCGATGACCTTGTCTTACCCCTTTTTCGTCAGGTTTTTCCGATCGTTTCCTTTCCCGCTCTGAGGGATAAATAACGAAAGGTGGCGACTCTTTTGTCATGCCGGCACCTTATTTTCGCGCAAGCGACAATGTGGATCCTGCAATAACAAGGGTTAAGCTGAAAACAAGGATATGCAGGTTAGCACAAACCTCATTGCCATTTTATTGTTTTTCAAAACAAATATAAAACAGGAATAACAGAGATCACAATATTTGAATACGAAGAAAAACGCCTTTTGATTTATTGATAAAATGCATGTACATAATCAAACGAGGCCCTGACAATAAAACCACTATGCCCCGGGTAGGACATAGGGTTGTACAATGATTGGAAAAAGTAAATCATTACTCTTCGCTTGTCATCTGGATGATATCCTTGACGGACCAGTTGGTGAGGCTCTCGCCTGGCTTGCTTGGCTGGATCCTAGAGTCTAAGTCACAGTCGCTATCTCCGCTGTCTTCAGACACTGCGTTGATGCTTTCAAATATCACCCCGCCACTGGTAAACTGGATCGGCCCTTTACCTCGCGACGCACTGCTAGAAGAGGAGGCTTCAGCTCCAGGAGAATATCCCAACCCAAACTTGTCTTGCTTGTTAGGTATCTCCAAAATTCGCCCCCAGCCTGGGGTAGATCCGGCTTGCACAACGGCCCGGGCTTCCTTGAATGAAGAGAGAGTCATCTCTGGCTTTTCATTGACTACAGGAGCTACGTCCTTGACCTTAACAGCTTCGAACGCTTGGCATAGGGTCTCGTGGATTTCCCCATCCATCTCAACATACTTGAAGGACGACAAATGGCTCACCATTATGTCTTCCTCGCCATAAACAGTCACGATGCTACCTCCGACAGCATACTTGAGTTTCTGGTGCAACGTGGAGGTCACGGCACCCGCAGCATGGATCCATGGCCGGCCCAAGAGACAACTGTAGGCAGGCATGATGTCCATAATGTAAAAGATTGCGTCGAATGTTTCCGGCCCGACTTGGATTGGCAGGGTCACCTCCTCGAAAACATGGCGTTTGGTTCCATCAAACGCTTTCACAACCAGATCACTGGGTGTGCAAATCACTCCGCGAGTATCTAACTTCATTAACGCCTTCTTCGGAAGAACATTGAGTGACGACCCCGTGTCCACCAACACGTGAGACATAATCGTTCCCCTACACTCTATCGAGATGTGCAGGGCGTTATTGTGGTTCCTCCCCTTCGGCGTCAGCTCTAGGTCCGTGAACCCTAACCCATTTCCAGCATTCACGTGGGCTACGACCTCTTCTAGCTGGTTTACCGATATTTCCTGCGGTACATACGCGGCGTTCAACACCTTCAGCAGTGTGTTGCGATGTGCTTCAGAACACAGCAACAGGTTCAAGATGGAAATCTTCGAGGGTGTCTGATGGAGATGATCCACAATCTTGTAGTCACTCTTTTTAATTAACCTCATAAATTCCTCGGCGTCTTTAACAAGTAAGTCTTTTCCTACCCCACGAGGGGTCTCTTCAACGACTTTACTTTTCCCTTTATCAGTTGCATCAGCTCTGTCCGCTTTGTCTACCACGACCTCCGGTGGTGCAAACACTCTCCCGCTGCGAGTGATTCCGCTGATTCCCACAAGGTTCTCCACAGACGACCCAAACGGTTCTAGTTCCAACTTCTGTCCGTTGTAGTAGACTTCAGCCCCATAATGCCATGGGACAGCATTAGTGCTTTCGAACGGTATCGGCCCAGCTTTGGTGATGGTAATCGTAGGCAGCCTGGGTGCAGAAATAGTTATCGTCTGGCGAGGAATAGTGATGGTGGCAACCTCATCATCTTGCTTCAGCATTACCTCTCCTGATCCACATTCGGCCCTCCGGCTAAACTGTAGGATCCCTTCAGTCATCAGACTTTGAATCCCCTCTCTCAGTTGTTCACATCCATCAGGACTTGTCGCACAGCCCATACACAGCTCTCCGCAACCTGGAAAGAAACCTCTTTTCATCAACTTAGCTTTAACGAAGCTAAGTGGTGTCTTTAGATCTCTGACGTCAGTCAACAAATCCAGGCTCTCGTCTTCAATAATGGCATTTACTCCACCTCCCCTATGATTCGGCATAGGGTTCTTCGTGACGTTTGGCACATTATCTGAGAAGTTGATGATCTTAGCGTCCACCATGTCCTGCACCTTGTGCTTGAAGGCTTTGCAATTCTCTATTGTGTGGCCCGGTGCCCCTGAGTGAAATTCACAAGTCGCATTCGCGTCATAACTTGGCGGAGGTTCCCCTGTTAAGGGAGCCAAGGTTCTCTTCTGGATCAGTTGTAACTGAAGCAGAGTCTGTAACAGCTGCGCATACGACATGGGCGGTGTCTCGAGGTGACGGCTCGACAGAGGTGCCCGGTTCTGATACTTTCTGTACCCTTGTTGATTCGGCTGCTGCTTCTGCTGCGGCTGCTGTGACTGTTGAACTGCCGGGATGGTTATGCTGGCCACCTGTTGGTGAGGGCCTTTACCCTTCCTTCGAGCGTTGGTCACGACGCTCGTTTCTCCTTCCCGTCTTTTGCCACTGTAAGGTTTCTTTCCTCCTCCTCCGGCTGAGGATGAATCGCCTTGAATTTTCCCGAGTTTGATCCCATTTTCAATGTGCTCACCCGAGATAATGAGATCTGAGAAGGTTCCAGACATACCGCTGACTAATTTCTCATAGTAAACCCCTGGGAGGGTGGCTACGAACATCTGCACAAGCTCACGTTCAACCATCGGCGGCTGAACCCTGGCTGTCAATTCACGCCACCGCTGGGCGTATTCCTTGAACCCTTCATTGTTCCTCTGTGACAGATTCTGCAATTGGACTCGGTTCGGGGCCAAGTCGCTATTATATTGGTAGTGGTGCACAAATGCTTCAGCAAGGTCCTTCCACGTGCGCACACTGGTAGGCTCCAGACTCATGTACCATTCGAGGGACGGTCCGGACAGACTGTCCTGAAAGAAGTGCCTCAGCAACTTCTCGTCCTCAGAGTGAGCTGACATTTTCCTGTAATACGATCTCAGGTGGACGCGAGGGCAAGTGGTGCCCTTATACTTTTCAAAGTCAGGTACCTTGAACTTGGGAGGTACCTTGAAATCAGCAATCAGTCCCAACTTGGACATATCAACACCCAGGGTGTTCTGATTCTCGATATTTCTCATCTTATCCTCGAGTGCCTTGAACCTTAGCCGTGCTTCAGCAGTCAGCTCCCCTTCAGCACCTCTCTGAGAGAACACATCATCCTGGCGGTCTTCTAACCACGGCTAAGGCCCGAACAGATTCCCAACACCTGCATTGCCGTTGCCCAGCCCAACATTGACGTTAGCTTCGAGACTCCCATTACCAACGCCCGTCGTATTGCCATTGAGTCCCATGTTAGCTATCACATTGCCGTTGGCACTGCCATTCCCCCCGGTCACGGGGACGCCATTCTGAGGGGTTTCAACTGGTGGAGGAGTAGGCATAGTCCCACCATGGAGTACGCCATTGCTATCGACCCTTGAAATCAGAGGCTGAACCAAGGTTCTGAGCTGGTCCTGGCCATTGGTGACCGCTTGCATGAGCTCCATGAAGCAGTCCATTCTTTCGCGGAGTTCCTGAACATCAGTTTGCACTTGCTCCATGATTCTGGTTTGATTTGCTCTAGTCGGATAGCGGTGGATAGGTCTCTGATCAATCCTGGCACAACCTGAAACAACCTGAAAACACAAAAGGGTTAGAAAAAACGACAAAGTGCTCGTTATGCAGATGATTCATGCAAATGCAAACGTGTGTCTGTGCGTTAGGGAGGTATCCCCCGATCCTAGTGCCTGAGTGCCATTGCTGATAGTAAGAAGTCTGAGTCCAATCATGGAAATAACATCTCATATATAGAAAGAAAGCCCATCAAGGCGGTACACAACATCAACGAGTACAAGATGAATCAATAGCATGACCTCGACCAACAAGCCTGGCGATGGTCAGCATACAAAAACAAAAGGAATACAAATAGTCAAACACGGTCACGGGCGCGAAACTCTTCTAACAACTCCTTCGTTTCTGGATGATCAGGCCGAGTGAGTAACCCTTCGACGAGTAACTCCCTCTGCACAATGGTGTATTGAAGACCTTCGACCGAATCTTCCCATGCTCCTTCGCCGAAACAATCTTCTAGCTTCCGCTTCTTGGACTCAAACGTCAGTTTGCGCTCCTTCAGGTTAGCAAGAGCTCTGTTGAGCTGGCCTTCAGCGGCGTATCTGCGAGCGGTTTATTCATCAAACCTCTTCTCACTAGCCTTCACCTGGGCTTTCAGCTTGGAGATCTGTTGCATCAGCTTATCCTCTCGCTCTTTCCTGTTGGCTAGGGAGGTCTTCCAGTGCTGATTGAACTTGGATATCCTCCGATACGCTTCGTCCAAGTGCTGCTTCTTCGTGGCCAGTACATCGTTGACAGCTTTGAAGTCTCGACCCATGCGCTCACGCTCAGCTATCTGCTTAGTCAAATCTGTCCCCAGCTGGTTCACCAGCTCTTTTTGCCTTTTGAAGGAATGAACGGCTTCGTTTCTCTCGCTTCGGAGCTGAGCCAATTCTTTCTCCAGTTCTTCATTTGCCCTCTTCAATTCATCTCTCTTAGCTAACACTTGATCATGCTGCTGAATGGGCACGGTAGTAGGCTCTTCAATCATTGGAAGGCTTTCTGGCTTGGCAGGAAGAAACGAAATCCCTATAGCATCTGCTCTGTCTCTGATCCAAGTCACATACGGAGGGTAGGCTTGACTATTGCTTCTCCCCAGCAATGGTTTTCCCCTCTTACTAACGCCATTCCAAGCGTGCTGAAGCTTAGATAACAGATACCCCTCTAGAAGACCAGTGAGGTACAGAGATTCCTGCACCTCTTCATCCTTCGGCGGAGCTCTCAAAGCGTAAGCAAACTGTCGGACCAGCAAAGACGGATTATAGTTTATACAGCCTTTTCTGCCTATCAAAGGCACGTTCGGAAACCCGCTGCAGCTAAAGATAATCTCGGTACCCAACCTATCTCTGTCAAACCAGTCAATATCCTCCGCTGATAGACTCATCAAACGCTCGGACCACTCAGCTGTGGCTGCAAACGAAACAAAGGGACCCCTCTTGGGTAGATGACTATCAAGCCATTTATAGAGCAAGGGCACATCGCACGAGACGTTCTTGCCCCTTCTGTTCTTGTTTTTGTAGTGGACGGAATGGTAGACATCTCCTATCAAGGTAGGGACTGGATTCCCTGAAGCGAAGATGCGAAATGCGTCGAAGTATACAAAGTCGGGCATATTGGGGAACAGAATGATGCCATATATGCACAGGGCGAGAATGGCGTTGAACACGACCCAACATCCGTCCTTGGCGCACTGCTGAGCCTTTCCTACTAAGAACTGCAAGGAGAAACCGGGAACCTTGTTCCAACTAGACAATACCAACTCGGAGGCATCCAGATGAAGTGAAGGAGCTAGACTAGCCAGATCAGGCTCAACATCCATATGAACAAAAGGCATCTGCCTCTTGATAGGCACACCTAACAAATCAGCATATTCCTCTAGCGTGGGTGCGAGAACAAAATCCTGGAAAGTGAAACATCTCAACGGAGGATCGTAGAACTGCAGCAGAGCGTGCAACCCATTCAACTCGAACACAGAAGGTTTACGAACCAAACTGAGCAATTTGTCGTAAGATCTTCTGAACTCATCTCTCACAGAATCACCAGCTAAAGCAATCAAACCAGTCAGCTGAAACACATCAGGGGCAGGGAGCTTGTAAGCCACGGTCTTCCTTAGAGAACCCATAACAATACAATAGGAGGCAAGAAATCCTGGATCGGGGGGAACGGTACCTGCAACACAGACACACGTTAATGAAATGCAAATGAGTATGCAAAGCAATGTAAAATGCAATCATGCAGCAGGAGATCAAGGCAACTGTGCTGTGGAGATTCTGCATCAACAAAACCATAATCCTGCTCTATCAAGAACGACCACTTTCTCTGATAAGAAGAAAACCCTGGTATCGGACCACAAATCTGCTCTGTCAAGAACACGCACATATAGGACCATAAGTCTGCTCTATCAAGAACGGACATCTGATAATAAGGACCTCTGATACAGGACCATAAATCTGCTCTATCAAGAACAACCATCTGATAACAAGGACCTCTAATACAGGACCAAAACTCTGCTCTGTCAAGAACAACCATTTGATAACAAGGACCTCTGATACAGGACCAAAACTCTGCTATGTCAAGAACAACCATACATCTGCTGATGAGATCCTCAGACCCCAATCATAAACCTGCTCTGTCAAGAACAAATACACATCTCTGAATATAAGGTCCTCTGATACAGGACCAAAGCTCTGCTCTATCAAGAACAATCATATATCTGATGATAAGAACCTCCAGTACCAACAAAACTGATTCACTATCAAGTAAACTAGGTAGTCTGAAGGTCAAGGCTTCCTGCAATAAACCCAACCCTGCTCACAGGTATGGACCTAAACTGACTCAAGTTCGGCATCCTTTGTGGTCATCAACGTCACAAACATTCAAGAGGGGTGATATGATACCCAGAAGGTGTGGCATCACCAGCTCATGAAGCGGCCTCACTCGGCTGAATTCCAAATGATCGGTTCCCAGAGTCGACAATCCTCCAAACCAACAACCCCCTCAACCCAAAGGGTTGAAAAAAAAGTCAACCGGGAGAACCTCGTCTGAGCGTGGATTTCATGAGACACTAGTGCCTGCCAAGCAAGCACGCGCCCACTAATTTCCACAACTAATGCTATGTTCACTCAAGCCTGGGTCTGGCTTCTCACTCATCAGAATGCCCCTCCCACAACAGCACAGATAATCATATCATACTGAAAATAAAATGCGGGAAATAAAAATGCGATAAATAAACACAACCTAACAAGTAATCATACAAGCGCTAGGATTTACTCTCGCAGGGGACGTCGGATCCCCAAACTGACTCGCATTCGGGACGTTGGATCCCAGGAAACTATCAAGTCCCCAGCAGAGTCGCCAGTTGTCTCTTCCGCGAAAATAAGGTGCCGGCAAAACAGAAGAGTCGCCACCTTTCGTTATTTATCCCTCAGAGCGAGAAAGGAAACAATCGGAAAAACCTAACGAAAAAGGTATAAGACAAGGTCATCGCAACCGTTGTCTGGGTTCGGGAGTCGGTTACGCAAGGGGAAGGTATTAGCACCCCTCACGTCCATCGTGCTCGACGAGATCCATGCTTGTTGTGTTTACTGGACGAGTTGGTTTATCTATCTACCTATCAAGGCTGGCTTAAACAGAAAAGAGAAATAACTCGGCAAAGCGTCGCGCTTTATGCCTACGTATTCTCATCAGAGAATGAGAAATCAGAGTCAACGTAGTTCGACCTACGACGGGTTACGGGGAAGGTGGCTCGCCAATACATCAGTATTGTGCCTACGTACTCTCAACAGGTATGAGAGATCAGAGCTTACGTAGTTCGGGCTACTACGGATTACGGGGATTCAGATTCATCTGTTTTATCAAGTAGGGTTAAACAACAGTTCCAGCAGTTAGAGACAAAGCCTGTTTGCGATGGCGCTGAAGTTTAACGACATTCTTTTCTTCAGAAAAGCTTCCTTTGAATTAGGGCCCACGAGGCAAAAAGGTTTGAAGTTTGTTTTCTGTCTTTTATGGAAGAAGTGTTTTTTATTGTGTTTGCAATTTCAATCGCACTAAAGACTATGACCTGAGAGTGAATGCGTCGCATGTCACCCAAAGGGTGCCATACTAGACATCCAGACTGTTGAAAAGAAACTCTCCAACAATCCTTTCTCAGATAGCTTAAGGCTCGTAACGTACGAAAGAAATCATTCATGATTACTGTATCTTAAGCTACTTTGAGATGAGAAGAGAAGGCTCAACTAAGGGGAGACTATCAAGTCCTACTGTTGTCATGCCAAGGATTCATCCTATGATTGAAGTTTGAAACAGGGAACTCCTAAAAGTTATCATGCATAGGTTTCAACCTAAAGTTCTATCATCACTTCCTTATCAAAGGGGGTGAGATTCCTAAGGGATCATGTTAATGATAAACAGAAACAGATAAAGCATCAGCTTAAACAGTAAGCAGTAATACGGTAAAATGCATGCAATGCAAGTGAGGGAGGAAATGTGTGTGGGGCAGCAGCCTCCACAAGCTCATCTCAACCTCAAGCCAGATATGAATAACAGTAATCATACAGAAGAAATAACATGCTATCAAGCAGAATATAAGAAACTGTAATCATACAGAAGAAAATAAAATGCTGTCAAGCAAAATAAACCACATGGGCAAGGGAGCTGGGCTCTACCTAATACCCGCAAGCAAAGCCATATAGTAACAATACAAGCAGAGGGAGCAACTCAACCTCTAGTGCAATCATGATCCTAGATTAAAGTCAGTCTAGATATGAACTTATTCTAATGCATCAAGCAAGTCAAACAAGGCACATCAGCATAGAAAAGAAATCAGACAAGAAAGCAGATCAACCCCTCTCTTTTCCCATTCCAAGCTTCAGCTCTTCTAACAGCAACCCAGTCTTCAGACTTCAATCACCCTTCAAGGCTATCATCTTCACTAACAAGTATCAACTTGCTTCTTTAAGCTTCCAACACCTCAACATAAGTATCAACTTATTCTCTCTTCCTTGAGTTTTAGCTTCTCAGTCAACTCTACCTTCAGGCTTCACTCATAACTACAAGCATCAAATTGATTCCTTCAGGCTCTCAATGCATCAGTGTAAGTTTCAACTTATCTTTTTATTCCTCAGCTTCAGCTTTACACTCAATCTCAATTGAATCCTCTTCATAAGTATCAACTTAGTCTTCAAGCTTCAGCTCTCTTTGCTTTACCAGTATCAACTTGGTCTTCTTCTCCTACAAGCTTCAGCTTCTCAGAGTAATCTTTAATCACTTAGAAGTGTCAACTTCATCCTTCAATTCTTTCTCAAGCCTCAGCTCTTCATTCAATCTCCATTGGGTCTTCAAGTATCAACTTGTTATTCTTGCTCTTCAAGCTTCAGCTGCAGTGGCAATGCTCAAGGAATCATCCTATTCCACACTCTTCAATGAAGTCCTCATCTTTAAACCCAAGTCTAACATCTTTCAAGATACTCAAACCAGAAGGCAATTGATTTAACAAAATGAGTGGAAATGATAAACAGCTTACTGACAACCAAAGGAAGCATGTAAGGGTTCATCATTATGAGAGACTGGTTCCCTCAAAGTTCTACTTCCCAGATAAAGCCACTCATCCTTCCAAAGGAGGGATGTGAATATCTCAGAAGGACTTTTAGTCATTGGGAGGAATGGAAGCACAAGATGCTTTCCATATTTGTGAAAGAAATCATTCTAGTTCTAAGGCTCTCCCTATGTTCCCTATCTCTTAAATCTTCATCAGACACCTTCAGGCACAAGCAATTCCTAGCTCCAAGCAACTTCAAGCATTCTCACCTTGTCTTCAACTTGTCTTCAATCTCAACCAAAGGCAAACCAAGAAAAAACCCTAATCTAAGGGGACTAAGAAAGTTAAACTAGTTGAATTAGTAAGTTAGGATCACCTAAAACCTAGTACTAAAGTTAGTCCTAACTAAAATACTAAAACAGATTGTAAAATCTTACAAAAATATCTATGGGAACCTAGGTCAATCATGACTCTACCATATTAATTCCAGAGATCAAATCATCAAATTAGACCTAGAACTAAATTCTACATTACAAGGTATCAAACCTAAACCCTAAAAGGGAGCACCTAAATATCAATCTAGAAAGCACACCTATTTTCATCACAAAAATGTGATAAAAATACTATGGGAGCATACATGTATAACCTAATCACACACAAAAAATTAGGATCAAAATCATCACCACATGATCACACAAAATTCCACAAAATTATGTATCAAACATAACCATTTTAATATCAATTAAAATGTAAAATTCCCATAAAATCAGAAAATACATGAAATGAAAATATTTTTTCTCTAAAAAATACTAGTCTCAATCATGAGTAAAATGCGAAAAGAATGGGATTAATTGGATTAATTTTCAATTTATTATGAATTTAACAAGAACCATGAACAAAAATGAAAAAATAATGAAAATCCAATTAAAAGAATAAATGCACGGTGTGGATAGTAACCAGAATCAGTACAAACTATGGGTTGGGCCATCAGGGGGGTGTGGATATCACTCATTTCACTAAGCCCAGCATCAACTACTAAATGAAACGCAGTGTTTCATTTATTCAGATCCTTCACAACTTGAAATTAAAATGTGGCCATTGGATCAAGCTTCTAGTCAAAGTCCAACCCCCATCCAACGGTGCTAACATCATCTTCTACCTTTTGAATGCCTGAACTTCGCGCCCAGCTCCGGCCACCACCGGTGGTGCTCCGGTCACCATCCCCAACCCTAGTTCTCTCTAGGAGCCTCCATTCCAAATGGTCAACACATGAAACTTGTCCCAAATCTTGTCACGAATTCAACCATACCCTTAGCTTCCTCTGAAACCTCAAGATTCACCATATCTAATTCTCAACCGAAAATGGTAATTCACCTATTTTGTCTCTAATTCTCAAATTAAGTATCTGAAATCATTCCTACACCATTCTACAATGCTTCTAACACCTTAATTCATCTTAATTCTACCTAAATCATGCTAGGGGAAGAAAGTTACCAACCTGAAAATCTTGGATGAACAGGTGCACTAAACCTCCAATTCAAGCTCTCTAATCTTTCAGACACGATCAATGAACCCTCTCCTTGCTTCTGTATGCAAAAGAACTGGTTGAGAGCTCCTGAATCTTGAAATCCGATGGTGAGTTGCAGGTGGAAAAATTCACTTGCTCATGCATGATTTAGCCACGAATCCTTCTTGATTATGATCTGGAATCACTCCTTAACATCCATGGAAGAAGTTTCAATCAAGAAAATGGATGGAAAGTGAAGAATTTGATGAAACCGAATTAAAGTGCAATCCAAGAAATCTCAATCACAATCTATGCTCTCTCCTTCAATCATCACCAACCCTTGCATTGGATCAACTCTATTCAATATATAGTTAATGTATGAGTGATCTAGAACCCTCTAGATCCTTCTAATGAGAGTTTCCACTTCTCATGTCATGAGATTTTCAATCACATCTCATGATATGCATAATTCTGTTTGCAGCTTGAAATCAACCTCATTCACTTTCAATTTCTCCCCTAGTGACATTTTGAAAGAGTTTAGCTTGCAAAGGCCCTTGGTTATGCCTTGATTCTATGTTTTGCACATGTTACTTAATATGCAAGTAATCACTTTTCAAAGCAAGTCCACAAATTGAATCTCAACTCAAAAATGTGGCTAAACCAATGTTCTTAAAGTGTTTTCTAGAGTCAAAATGATATATTACATGCCATGATTTGGATGTGTAGGTCAAAAATATCAATTTCCAACTTAGGTTTATTTAACTTATGCCCTTATTTTAGGTCATTTTTGCAACTTTGAGCTACAAGCCTTTCCAACATCTCATGACCTATTTACTAGAATTAAAACATCATTTTGAACAAGTTTGATGTTGAACATTTTTCCATTTGAAGCTTGGAAATAGGAGTTATGGCCTTATGCTTGAAATGACCTGTAATCTCCAAATGACCAAAATGCCCTTGACTTGTCAAAGCCATAACTTGAGTTCTACAAATCCTATCAAGGACTTCTAGTACTCTCTAGAAATATAAGAGGATAAGGAACAACATTCATGTTGACCAAAAGTTCATAGGAATCATCTTTCTTGGGCAAAAGTTTGATGCAAGTTGGGTAACTTTCAAGGCCCCAGATTCACATACCTCAGATGACCTGTAACTTGTCAAAGTCATAACTTGAGTTCTACAAATCCTATCAAGGACTTATAGTACTAAAATTAAAGCTAAGAGCAAGCTCGACAACATTAATGTTGGGGGCAAGATGAGATGACAATCACATCTTGGGCTAAACTGCGTTGGAGATAGGGGTCAAACTAGGGGATTTTACACTGTCAAGCCTTAGAAACCCTAGCTTGAAACTTCTCAAACTCTTCAATCATGATGAGTTAACCTTGGAATCATCCTTATAGCATCTCAATGCATCAATCCATGATCACATGGCTCTTGGTTTAGGTCTCAACCCTCTCCCAATCATCAGTTGACCTAGGGTTGACCCAGTCAAACCCTAATTACACCACTCATGGCTGAGTCTTCTTAATCTTGCACAATAACCTGTCTAGGCTTCATGATGGCTTTCAAGACATCTCATAAGCTCTCTCAAAGCTTCAATTCCATCCTCATGGTTTCAGAATCATCTGAGGTCTTCCCACAACTCTCAAGTTAGGAGACACACAACCTTGGTTTCAACCACTCTTTCTGAGGATCTTTTGACTTCTCTGACAAAGATATCTACCCTTGAACACTTGAATAACCTTCTTGGCTAGCTTCATAGTCTTGTGTAGCCCTTGATCTCCTGCATACATGTCAATGAAATGCAAATGATAATGCCAATGTGAATGAAATGAAACACAAGCTAGGTAAAGAAATGTTGGTCAAATTTTGGGGTGCAACAGGTAGCACTTCAGAGCAGTAGAAAATTTGGTGGATCGCAGCATTCGCTGGGCTTCGCCTGGCAAACTGCGGCGAGTGGTAGCGAATAATTCTGAATTAAATCCCAGAACAAAAGAGTAGGAACTACGCCTGGCGAATGCCAGCGAAGGTTCGCTACGGGGATTCGCCTGGCGAATGTCCCAACGAACGTAGCAGAAAAATGTGACTTTTTGTGACGTTTGGCCTTGAGCTTTGATCTTGTGTGATCCCTTTGGCCATGATGAAGTGATAGAGTGGTGATTGTAGGATTTAATTGGTGTACTTGGTGATAGTAAGTGATCCCTTAATATTTTATTTTAAGTGGATGATTAGTTGGTGTATTCCCGAGTGGTGGGATGTGTTTATACTTGGTGTTAGAATGTGAGATTGCTCACTGTGTGATTTGAATTATATGATTTTGGTGTGTAATATATCTATACCTATATGCATTGACGTATGATGATATGATCAGGAGGATCGTGTGCACTTAGTGTGCCTGAATATAATAGTTATGCATTGGTGCCGTGCATATCATGGTGTTTGGTGGGATGAATCATATCTCAGGAGGAGCGTAAGTGATTCATCTGTACTCCTTGTGGAGAATGGAGGAAGAATAATCATATCTCAGTAGGAGCGTAAGTGATCTGTCGGGGATAGATCATATCTCAGTAGGAGCGTAAGTGATCTGCCCAAGGTTCGATTGAATGAACCAATGAGTCGGTACCGCATGCATGGTGTTGAGTTGCATATTTGCATTATAATATGTTATATTGTAATTTGAACAGTAGGTTCGTGATTGGTGTTGTGGGGTGAATATTGGGGTGTTGGTGTGTTTTACTACCTTGTTTACATGTATTACATTACCAATATATTTTTGATCATGTTTTCTCACCCCTTTGTTGTTGTTGTGGTCTGTGCTTCTTCGGAAGTACAGATAATCCAGGTACTTAGCTAGCTTGGATTATGGTGTGCCAGTCGAGTCTAGGATGCTCTGATACGTAGCACGGGACTTGGGTGTTTTATTTGTTTTATGCTGAACTTGTATTTTGTTCCTGTGAACGTATCAAAAACCTTTGTTGGATTTTACTATTTAATATTCCGCTGTATTTGGAGAAAAACCTTTTTATAAGGAAATGTTGGTTTTGCTATGTGATATCCCACTTGGGAAGAAAAACTCTGATGTTTATTTATAATGTTTATTATTTTAATTGTTTTTGGGAAGTGGGGTGTTACAATTGGTATCAGAGCAGGTCGGTCCGTCCGGCCAGTGTTGTTGAGTCGAGTTGAGTTTGTCCTTTAGGATAGAGTTGTGTACCTTTTAACCTGGTGTTGTTATTGTTGAGCAGTATGGCAGGAAGGAACGATGCTGCGTTGGCTGCTGCTATGCAAGCAATGGCGCAGGCGGTTGCTAATCAGAACCAAACTGCAGATGCCCAATTCAGGAGTTTGGCGCAGTTTTGGAGCAACATGCCGCTGACGTTTGAAGGAGGAATTCTGGATCCTGAAGCTGCACAGAAGTGGCTGAAGGCAATCGAGAAAATCTTCAGGACTATGGATTGTAGTGATGAGCAAAAGGTGAGGTTTGGCACTCACATGCTGGAGGGCGAAGCTGAAGCTTGGTGGGACAACAGTCGCCAAAGATTGGAAGCTGCTGGAACTGCCATTACTTGGGAGGTGGTTCGGAAAGGTTTTCTGGAAAAGTATTTTCCGGAAGATATTCGTAGTGCTAAGGAGATTGAATTCTTAGAGCTGAAGCAGGGTAGCATGACAGTAGCAGAGTATGCTGCTAAGTTTGAAGAGCTGGTGCAGTATTGTCCTCATTATAATATTGATGGGGCAATGACTTCTAAGTGTTTAAAATTTGAGAATGGACTGCGTCCAGAGATTAAGTTGGGGATTGCTTGTTAGAAGATCAGGAGTTATCCTGAGCTGGTAAGCAGGAGCAGAATTTATGATAACGATAACCGGGCAAGGATTGTGCACTACAAAGCTGTTAATGACCGTAAGAGTAAGTAGAGGTTTAGTGGTACTCCTTATAGTGTTCTTGCTGATAAGGGAAAGCGTAAAGTTGTTGTTGATAAGAAGCCCAGAGAGGGAAAGACATCTGCTGATGGGAAATGTTTCCGATGCGCTGGCATGGGACACCGTGATAATGATTGTCCTAATAAAGTAAAGAAGTGTTTTAAGTGTGGGAAGCCAGGTCATGTGATAGCTGATTGCAGAGCTACTGTGCCGACCTGTTATAACTGTGGTGAAAAGGGTCACATCAGTACCCATTGTGAGAAGCCGAAGAAGCCTCAGACGTCTCCGGCTGGTGGGAAAGTGTTTGCTTTGGCAGGAACTCAAGCTGTCAGTGATGAGCGAGTTATCAAAGGTATTTGTATTATCAATAATATTCCTTTGACTGCTATTATTGATACGGGTGCAACCCACTCGTTTATTTCTGTTGACTGTGTGAAGAGGATAGGATTGGTGCCGTCTACTCTTGAAAGACGAATGACTATTGAGACACCCTCTATTGGCTCAGTGACTACTTCTTTGGTATGCCTGAAGTGTCCGCTGACTATTTTCGGTAGAGAATTTGGAGTGGATATGATTTGTCTACCACTTGGTAATTTGGATGTTATACTGGGTATGAACTGGTTAGAGTTCAACCGAGTCTACATCGATTATTTTCGGAAGGAATTGTTGTTCCTGACTCCAGAAGGGGAAGCTTTAGCAGATTCTTTGTCTAGTAAAGAATTGAGGACCTTGTTGGAAGATGAAGCTAAAGTGTTTGCTTTATTTGCATCATTATCGGTGGATAGCAAAGCGTCAATGGAGGAATTGGCAGTGGTGAATGAATTTCTGGAAGTGTTTCCTGATGACATTAAGGAATTGCCTCCGACGAGGGAAGTTGAATTTAGTATTGATCTTGTTCCTGGTACGAGGCCTATTTCTATGGCGCTGTACAAGATGTCTACAGTGGAATTGGCTGAGTTGAAGTCTCAGATTGGAGAATTGTTAGATAGAAAGTTTATTAGACCGAGTGTGTCGCCGTGGGGAGCTCCAGTGTTATTGGTGAAGAAGAAGGATGGTAGTATGCGTTTGTGCATCGACTACCGTCAGTTGAATAAAGTGACTATTAAGAATAAGTATCCTCTACCAAGGATTGATGATTTGATGGATCAGCTGGTGGGAGCTCGTGTGTTCAGTAAGATCGATTTGAGATCGGGTTACCATCAGATAAGGGTAAAAGAAGGTGATATTCAGAAGACTGCTTTTAGGACTCGATATGGACATTACGAATATGTTGTAATGCCGTTTGGAGTGCCTAATGCGCCAGGAGTATTTATGGAGTATATGAACAGAATTTTCCATTCTTATTTGGATCAGTTCATTGTGGTATTTATTGACGATATATTAATTTATTCTAAATCTGATGAAGAACATGCAGGACATCTGAGGATTGCCTTGCAGGTGCTGAAGGAAAATAAATTGTTTGCTAAATTGTCAAAGTGTGACTTCTGGTTGAAGAAAGTGAGTTTCTTGGGGCATGTAATATCTGGTGATGGCATAGCGGTGGACCCGTCAAAAGTAAGTGCAGTGTTGCAGTGGGAACCACCAAAGACAGCAACGGAGATTAGAAGCTTTTTGGGTTTCGTAGGTTATTACCGCAGATTTATTGAAGGGTTCTCTAATTTGGCGTTGCCATTGACTCAGTTAACGAGGAAGAACCAAGTTTTTGTATGGGATGCTGCTTGTGAAGAAAGCTTTGAAGAGCTGAAGAAGAAATTGACTACGGCACCGGTGTTAGTGTTGCCGACTCCGAGTGAACCGTTTGTGGTATACTGTGATGCGTCTAAGATGGGATTAGGCGGAGTTCTTATGCAGAATGGTAAGGTAGTAGCATATGCTTCGCGGCAACTGAGAGTGCATGAGTGAAATTATCCTACTCATGATCTCGAATTAGCTGCGGTTGTTTTTGTGTTGAAAATTTGGAGGCATTATTTATATGGTTCGAGATTTGAAGTGTTTAGTGATCATAAGAGTCTGAGATATTTGTTTGATCAGAAAGAGCTGAATATGAGGCAGAGAAGATGGTTAGAATTTTTGAAGGATAACGACTTCAGTTTGAGTTATCATCCAGGAAAGGCCAATGTAGTGGCAGATGCTTTGAGCAGGAAAACGATTCATATGGCAGCTCTGATGGTGAAAGAAATTGAGTTAATTGAACAGTTCAGAGATTTTAGCATGGTTTGTGAGACTACTGCAGATAGTGTGATGTTGGGTATGTTGCAGGTAAATAATGACTTCTTGGATATGATTAGAGAGAATCAGAAGTTGGATGTGAAATTAGTAGATTTGATGCCTGGAGTAGGAAGTGACTCCGATAGTGACTTTAAATTGGATAGTACAGGTGTATTGAGATTTAGAGGCAGGATTTGTGTACCAGATGAGGAGGGATTGAAAAAGCTGATTTTGAGTGAAGGACATCGTAGTAATCTGAGTATCCATCCGGGAGCTATGAAAATGTACCATGATTTGAAGAAATTATTTTGGTGGTCTGGTATGAAAAAAGACATTGCTCAATTTGTTTATGCCTGTTTGACGTGTCAAAAGTCGAAGGTGGAACACCAAAGACCTTTGGGATTTATGCAACCATTAGAGATTCCGGTTTGGAAATGGGATTGTATTACTATGGACTTTGTTACAGGTTTGCCGAATACGGCGAGAGGATTTGATGCTATATGGGTGATTGTGGATCGATTGACGAAGTCTGCACACTTTATGCCGATTAATATTAGTTTCCCGTTGACGAAGCTGGCGGAGATTTATATTCGAGTAATTGTAAAGTTACATGGTGTTCCGTCCAGTATTGTGTCGGATAGAGACCTGAGGTTTACTTCGGAATTTTGGAAAAGCTTGCAGGAAGCTTTGGGAACTAAGTTGAAGTTGAGTTCAGCTTATCATCCGCAAACTGATGGTCAGTCAGAGAGGACTATTCAGTCGCTTGAGGATTTGCTGAGAGCTTGTGTGTTGGAAAAGGGTGGTGCATGGGATACTCATTTACCATTGATTGAGTTCACGTACAATAACAATTACCATTCGAGTATTGGAATGGCACCGTTTGAAGCTTTGTATGGCAGGAGGTGTAGGACTCCTCTGTGTTGGTATGAGACTGGTGAGAATGTGGTGCTTGGACCAGAAATTGTACAGCAGACTACTGAGACAATTCAGATGATTCGTGAGAAAATGAAAGTGTCTCAGAGTAGGCAGAAGAGTTATCATGATAATCGGAGGAAAGAGTTGGAATTCTGTGTAGGTGATCACGTATTCCTAAGAGTTAATCCGATGACTGGTGTGGGGCGTGCGTTGAAGTCCAAGAAGCTGGATTCTAAGTTTATTGGACCTTATGAGATTTTGCAGAGAATTGGCGATGTGGCTTATAGGGTGGCGTTGCCGCCTGAGTTGTCGAACTTACATGATGTGTTTCATGTGTCGCAATTACGAATGTATGTTTCTGATCCATCTCATGTGATTCAAAGAGATGATGTTCAGGTTCGGGAGAATCTTACTGTTGAAATGATGCCGTTGAGGATCGAGGACCGTAAGATGAAACAACTCCGAGGGAAGGAGATACCTTTGGTGAAGGTAGCTTGGGGAGGTGCTGCAGGAGGCAGTGTGACCTGGGAGTTGGAAAGTAGGATGCAAGAAGCGTATCCGAAACTAGAAGAACGGGAAAGAGAAAAGAATGATAGAAGTTAGAAGAACGGGAAAGAGAGCGAAGAACGAAGGAGAAGAGGGAAAGTCAGAATTGACCAACCTTGGAGGATTTCTTCACCGATCAGGTCAATTAACAAGGTAAGGGGGGAGAAACTTGATTGGGATGGTATTTACATGTATAGGGTAGTGGGGATTCCTTAACCCCGTAGGAATGTATCGGTGTATGAAGTTTTATGTTGACATGCCTATAATTGTTGATTGATGTTGAGAATGGGTATTTGATAAACCAATGAGGAATTGATATATGCCGATGTTGATGAATTGTTGTTTTTGGTGAGTTTGGGGTATTGGTTGGGTTTACGGTTTTAGGGAAGTTCTGTGTAATCTTTTTGATGTATCGATAGAATGTTTAAGTGTTGATTCTGGAATATGGATTAGGGAGTGATTGGTTTGAATTACGTGCACTAATGATACTGAGAATAAGATCAGGATTAAAGTTGGAATGTTAGGCTTGAATTTGGCCCTGGTAGCACTTCAGAGCAGTAGAAAATTTGGTGGATGGCAACATTCGCTGGGCTTCGCCTGGCGAATGAAGGCGAGTATTCGCCTGGTAAACTGTGGCGAGTGGTAGCGAATAATTCTGAATTAAATCCCATACCAAAAGAGTAGGAACTTCGCCTGGCGAATGCCAGCGAAGGTTCGCTACGGGGATTCGCCTGGTGAATGTCCCAGCGAACGTAGCAGAAAAATGTGACTTTTTGTGACGTTTGGCCTTGAGCTTTGATCTTGTGTGATCCCTTTGGCCATGATGAAGTGATAGAGTGGTGATTGTAGGATTTAATTGGTGTACTTGGTGATAGTAAGTGATCGCTTAATATTTTATTTTAAGTGGATGATTAGTTGGTGTATTCCCGAGTGGTGGGATGTGTTTATACTTGGTGTTAGAATGTGAGATTGCTCACTGTGTGATTTGAATTATATGATGTTGGTGTGTAATATATCTATACCTATATGCATTGACGTATGATGATATGATCAGGAGGATCGTGTGCACTTAGTGTGCCTGAATATAATAGTTATGCATTGGTGTTGTGCATATCATGGTGTTTGGTGGGATGAATCATATCTCAGGAGGAGCGTAAGTGATTCATCCGTACTCCTTGTAGAGAATGGTGGGAGATAGATCATATCTCAGTAGGAGCGTAAGTGATCTGTCGGGGATAAATCATATCTCAGTAGGAGCGTAAGTGATCTGTCCAAGGTTCGATTGAATGAACCAATGAGTCGGTACCGCATGCATGGTGTTGAGTTGCATATTTGCATTATAATATGTTATATTGTAATTTGAATAGTAGGTTCGTGATTGGTGTTGTGGGGTGAATATTGGGGTGTTGGTGTGTTTTACTACCTTATTTACATGTATTACATTACCAATATATTTTTGATCATGTTTTCTCACCCCTTTGTTGTTGTTGTGGTCTGTGCTTCTTCGGAAGTACAGATAATCCAGGTACTTAGCTAGCTTGGATTATGGTGTGCCAGTCGAGTCTAGGATGCTCTGATACGTAGCACGGGACTTGGGTGTTTTATTTGTTTTATGCTGAACTTGTATTTTGTTCCTGTGAACGCATCAAAAACCTTTGTTGGATTTTACTATTTAATATTCCGCTGTATTTGGAGAAAAACCTTTTTATAAGGAAATGTTGGTTTTGCTATGTGATATCCCACTTGGGAAGAAAACTCTGATGTTTATTTATAATGTTTATTATTTTAATTGTTTTTGGGAAGTGGGGTGTTACACCCCCCACCAAAAGGATGACGGAGTGAAACTCACACCAAACATATCGCATAATCTATCATTAATGACCATGATAGACCCCTACCAAAAGGATGATGGAGCAAAACTCACACAAAATATATCGCACAATCTACCATTAATGACTATGATAGACCCCCCACCAAAAGAATGACGGAGCGAAACACACGCCAAACAATATCGCACAATCCATCATTAATGACTATGACAGACCCCTCACAAAAAGGATGACGGAGCAAAACTCACACCAAACATATCGCACAATCCATCATTAATGACTATGACATACCCCCCACCAAAAGGATGACGGAGAGAAACTCACACAAAACATATCGCACAATCTACCATTAATGACTATGATAGACCCCCCACCAAAAGGATGACGGAGCGAAACTCACACCAAACAATATCGCACAATCTATCATTAATGACTATGACAGACCCCCCACTAAAAGGATGACGGAGCGAAACTCACACCAAACATATCGCACAATCTATCATTAATGACCATGATAGACCCCCCACCAAAAGGATGACGGAGCGAAACTCACACAAAACATATCGCACAATCTACCATTAATGACTATGATAGACCCTCCACCGAAAGGATGACGGAGCAAAACACACGCCAAACAATATCGTTCAATCTATCATTAATGACTATGATTGACCCCCCACCAAAAGGATGACGGAGCGAAACACACGTACACTGGTTTCCATCACCAAAAGGGTGATAGGACGACACAAATTGAAAGTTACCAACACCAAAAGGATGCAGGCTAGGTTGAACCAACGAAGTTCGGCTATCACCAAAAGGATGATAGTGAGGCATTTGACAACAGTCATGCTTGCTGAATACAACTCATTGGGGAACACCCAAGAGGAAGATTGGATTGAAATGAATCAACGTGGTATGCCCACCGTCTTGCTTGGAGATCACAATTTTGTTGAAATGATTTCATGGTTACGCCCATGAACACTGAAGAGGATGCCCCTGACTGGGCTGAGTTTGTCTTGATGTCTTGTCTTGCTCAACAAAAGGCTGAACAAATTTATGAGGAACGCTCACGGTTTTGAAAGAGATGCCCCTGAATGGGTTGAATCTTGCTTTGAATATCCTTGAATTTCGTGGGAGAAACCCACAGTCTTGCAAAAATGCCCCTGACTGGGTTGACGATTGCTTTGAAGCTCTTGAATTTTGTAGGAGGAAAAACCATAATCTTGCGGCGGATGCCCCTGACTGGGCTGCCGATGGTCTTGGAAATCTTCGGGATTGATCCTGGACCTTGACTTGCATATGCGAATGCCGGATGATAATGATGCTCCATAGCGAATGGAAATGGAAATGCTGATGCGCGGAGATGCAAGAGCTGATGAAGTATGATACGATTGGGTATGCATATGATACAAGATGCTTATGATAACGAATGTGATGCGTATGATGCAAATGATTGCAGACGGGTGATTGGAAATGTAGGTGGAGACGCCAGCGTGGTGGGCTTTTGGTAGTTGCCTATGCGGATTGGACTTTGGGTGGTGGGAGGGATTGACTTCCTCGACACGCAGTTTGTTGAAGACGCCATGATTGACACAGGCGAAGATACTCTGGGTGTCCCAAGCCTGGGTACTCAGTGGTTGTGAATTTCCTTCAGAGAAGGTTGCAACTCTGCTTGATGGTCGGGATGACCTGGTCTTGCCCCAGTTTGAACTTGTCAATAGTCTTCCCCAGATTAACCAGTTCTGACATATGGAAGTTGAACTCGGATGACTTGCCCTTGCTCGAGCTGTTGAGTGATTTGCCCCAGCCTGTGGGTTCTGAGGTAGTCTTGCTTCATGTCAGCCACTGGGAGTTAAATGATTGCCCTTTGTCGAAGTGTCTTTGAATACCTAGCACTGATTTGCAATAAGATTGTACATTCACAAATGGTAATATTAATGCAAAGCTCAATGCAAGTTTTGAAAAAATGTCATTTATTGATCAGAGTGTCGTGGTAGTGAGACGAATGGACAATTAGCTCAAACGTTGTGTTGTTTGATTGGTGTAAAAGATATTTCAAGGATAATGACACCAATGCTAGTGATTAGCAATCAAGTGAGGAGTCAGGTTACGCAACCTCGCAATAGTATGCTTTCAGAATAAACCTCGCCTCAATTAGGTCTTTCGAGGGTTGTAACATGGTCTGGTTCGCGGTTATGAAACAAAGGATATTAGGCTCAAAGTATGATTTGTACCCACCCATTCTTCTTAACGATCTCCAGTCCTACGCTCAGTTAATTCTGCACTTATCTTGACGGTATAAGCTTGATGGCAATCACCTTATTCTGATGGATGTCAGTGACCCTATTTGAATGGCCACTGAATCTTATTTTGTTTTTGTTGAGGGTTTCGGGGTCCTCTTTTGTTTTTTTATATTTATTTTTGATCCCTAATTTTTGCATGGATTGACTTTGCTTGTCAGATCCATCGGGATTGCCTTGATTCTGCCTAAGTCCCCTCTAAGGTGTTTGACTTAGCAGGATTTTTGATTTTTGATTTTTGGGAAGGTTGTGACTTCCATAGCATGGGTCTTTGATGAACCACCGTCTTTGGGATTTCACTTTGTTGATTCAAGTGCAGGATTGGATTAACTGAACACTACCCTGCCCCCAGGTTGAGTGTAAGGGTTTGAATATCCGAAGGAAACTGCTACTTCTAGGCTCGAAGTGGTTTACTAGGGGTTAACTCCTTATATCTCCGGTGTTTAGGGGAATTGAAACAATGCCTGCACATCATTGACGAGGTTTGGTCTGAAAGCATACGATTTGCAATTATGGGTATCTCACTCTCATCATCCTCCCTCAAATCATGCTAAACAACAGTAGATAGAGTGAAGTGAATGAATGTGTCGGTGATAAGCGCAAAAATGAGTGAATACGACATAACTAATTCAAAACATGCATAAACAATACATTAATGAAAACCAAATACGAATGGCAATTGTTCAAAGCATACAATACTTAAACAAACAAAGACAAATATAAGAAATGCATAATATGAAATGGCGACATGACGACCTTCTTCGAGAAATGAACTTGACTCTGCTTAATCTGATGTTGGCACTAGTTGGCTGGTGGCATCGGATTATTGATGGCATTTGGAGACTTCCCATTGAAGTTGATAGCATCCCTGTCGATCATGTCTTGAATTATGTGCTTGAAAGCTCTGCAGTCCTCAATGGTATGACCTGGAGCGCCCTTATGAAACTCACAATGAGCATTTGCATCGTAATCGGCAGGAATTACAGTTGGGGGAGCCAAATCTCTTGGAACGATAGCTTTCTTCTCCATCAACTGAGCAAAGATACTTGCATATGTCATTGGTAGACGATCAAAGACTCTATCTGGCTTCCATGTTCTCTGCTGACGCTGTGGGCGAGTACCTTGTCGTTGCTGAGTAGCTTGTATTTGTTGTTTCTGAGGAGGATATTGGTATCCTTGTTGATTGTAGGCTCGTTGCTGAGGAGCATGTTGCTGTGGCATCTGAGCTTGCACTGCTTGAACAACTGGCTGATAAGGCATTGGAGCGTATTGCGCAGCAGCAACATACGGATACTGGTAGTAAGGGACTTGATAAGGCATAGAAGCGGGAGCTTGTTGAGGAGCTTGCTCTTTCTGCAAAGAGATAGCATT
This sequence comes from Lathyrus sativus, assembly GCA_963859935.3. NCBI lineage: Eukaryota > Viridiplantae > Streptophyta > Magnoliopsida > Fabales > Fabaceae > Lathyrus > Lathyrus sativus. The sequence goes on along the minus strand of OZ012738.1, from coordinate 204,589,281 downwards.
TGTTTCGCCCTCTTTCTTCCTGTATCCGTTGAAAGGCTTCTTGGCATTGGCCTGGTTGTTAGAACCTCCTGGGATCTTTCCACTCTTCAGCCCTTCTTCAATTCTCTCACCAACGATCACCAAGTCAGAAAATCCAGCGGAGACACTACCGATCAGCTTTTCGTAGTACTGGCCTTGCAAGGTGCCCATGAAAATGTCAATCAGTTCACGGTGAACAAGAGGTGGATGCACCCTTGCGGCTAGCTCTCTCCATCGTTGCGCATACTCCTTGAAGGATTCACTGTCCTTCTGAGTCATACTCTGAAGCTGAGTATGATTCGGAGCAAGATCTGTGTTGTATTTGTACTGTTTGACAAATGCATCGGCTAGCTCGGCCCAGGTGCGCACACAGTTACGTTCCAGCTGCATATACCACTCGAGTGATGCCCCATACAAGCTGTCTTGGATGCAATGAATCATTAGCTTTTCGTCTCTGGCATAGGCAGCCATCTTGCGACAATACATCTTTAGATGAATGTTTGGACAACTGAGACCTTTGTACTTCAAAAATTCTGGCACTTTGAACTTAGGAGGAATGACAACATCAGGCACCAAGCATAATTCCAAAGCACTGAAAGAATTTGAACTGTGCCCCTCCATGGCTCGGAGTTTCTCGGCTAGATCTCGGCACATCTTCATGGCTTCTGAATCCTGAGCAGCAACAAGACTGGAAATGGGGATAGCAGCGTGATAGTTCTGAACGTCGTCATAATGATCCATCAAAGTATCTTCGGTATGGGGAGCTAGGATCTGCGTGATAGTAGGCTGGGCCTGCGGGATAGCTCTAATGGTAACTCTGGGCGCTGGGGTTGGATGAGAAGTGTTCCCTTCGGCTGTGTTATTGAAGTTCAACAGCATCCCATGAGGATTTAGAATTGGAACCAAAGGGATGGCAGTAGACCCTTGTCCTTGACCATTGTTGTTGACGACAGCAGCGGCTTCACGCTGTTCTTCCTCTCTTCTGGCCGTGATGATGGCTTCGAGGATCTGGTCAATCTTTCCTTTGATGGAGTCCAACTCTTCCCTGAAGGCAGCTTGCTCTTGCTGAATCTGCTCCATTATTCGTCTTGTGTTGGCTCTAGTCGCGTACTGGTGTCGAGGAATCAGCTTGATTTACTGGAGAGGAAGGAAGGAGACATAAGATTCTGCTGAAGGATTGGAAATGCAAAATGCACAACATATGAGATGCAATGCAAATGATATGCAAGATGAAATGCATGATACAAGATCTAGGATCACAATATCATAGTTCAAACAAATCTGAAGCTAATAATTGTAACATGTAGGTAACCATAATTCCTGCTCAAAGAAATTGACAAGTAAGCCCTATATGGGAAGATCTAGACACTCAACCCATAAACCCACTCACGGGATGGTTTTCTATGTTTGGTTCCCAGGATCACGGACACTAGTCGTATTAGCGTCACGCAATAGGCTGGCTGTATTACAACGATAATGACGATAAGGTCTCTCCTGAGCGGAGTCCTCATGCTAGGCCCACAAGGAGCTAGTCCTTAGAGACTAACACTACACGACCACCAATATTGTAACTGGTGCTAAAAAAAGTTCCCAGAATCATGGACCCTTCATTAATCAAGTCGTGCAACAGGCTAGCTGTGTTATAACAAGATCCACGAATAGGTCTCCTCTGGAGGAGCTTTCATGCTAGGCCCATAAGGAGCGAGTCCTTGGAGACTAACACTACTCGACTACCAATTCTAAACTATGTGTTCTCTCTGCTTTTACCAAAGCTCGGGCGTAGAGCTTTACTCATGATGTCATCCCAAGAACCAACAGGCAACCAAGATAATAAGCACAAATAAAATCCACAAGAGAACAAATACATAAACAAGAAGAAAACAAATAAAAAACAAACACTCCTCACAAACCAAAAGATAGGCTCGACTCTCTCTTTGCATGGAGCAAAATGTCCCCAGCAGAGTCGCCAGGTGTCGCACCTCGAAAAATCACGGAGACATTTTGGAGAACGCGACCCTCGCGCGAAAGGCGCGGAAATGCGATTCGACAGAGTCGCCACCGAACTTTATTTTTCCCGATCAAACGGGAGAGGGAGATATCGAGAAAACCTCTTAAAACGAAAGGATAGGAACAGGGCTGTCGCAACCAAGTTCCAGGTTCGGGAGTCGGTTACGTGAGGGAAAGGTATTAACACCCCTTGTAACACCCATTTTAATTATTTAGTCATTTTATTATTATTTTAAATATTATATGTTAATGTGCCCTTTGGTAGGGTGTATTTGATGATGTTTGGTGGGTGTCCCTGAGATGGGAGGATCATTGGTGGTAATTTAGTGAGTTTATAATAATATAAGAAATAATAGTAATATTGGTGGTGGTATTATTATTATTATTATTACTATTATTATTATTATTATTATTATTATTATTATTATATTTATGATTATTATTAATATTTGTAGTAATATTATTATTATGGAGAATATAATATTATTATTAATATAGTTATTATATTATTATGATTTTTTGTGTGAATATGATAATATAATGAATAATAGTAATATTGGTGGGGGTATTATTATTATTATTATTATTATTATTATATATTATTATATTTATTAGTATTATTAATATTATTATTATTTTGGGGAGATAATAATATTATTACTATTATTATTATTATTATTTTGGTGAGATAATAATAATATTATTATTATTAATAGTATTATTATGATTAGTATTATTAATATTAGTAATATTATATTAGTATTATTAATATTAATATTATTATTATTAATATTATTTTATTATTAGTGTTAATATAATTGTTATTATTATCATTAGTATTATTATTATTATAATTATAATTATTGTTGGGTGTATTACTATTATTATTATTATGTTGAATATTACTATAATATTACAATAGTATTATATTATTATTATTATTATTATTATAATGATTATTATGATTATTATTATTAGAATTATTATTGGGAATATTAGTGGTTGGAATAAGTAAAATAAGAAGTGGAAGGGTTATGGAGAAGTTAGAATGGAAATATGAAAAGGCACGATAGAAACCGTGAGAAGGGAAATTGGGAGAATAGAGAAGAGCGAAGAACAAAGAGAAAGGGAAAAGGCTAGGGATGAAGAATCTTGGAGGAATTTATCACCGATCAGAATAATTATCCAGGTAAGGGGGGAGAAACTTGATTGGGATGGTATATATACATGTATAGGGTAGAGGGGATTCCTTAACCCCGTAGGAAAATGTCGATTTATAAAGTTTTATATTGGCATGCTTGTTATTGTTGTTGCTAATGATAAATTGATGCTTGATATTGATGAATTGTTGATTGGTATTGGTGAATTTGGTATATATATATTATGGTGATACTAGTGAGATTATATGTTGTTACTGCAGTGTTGATAGTAACTATGAATAGAGTTTTGGTGAGATTTTGTGTTGTTATTGTAGCGTTGGTAATGACCATGATTATAAATTTGAGAAAATTATGTATTGTTCCCTGTGATGTTGTTAGTGACTCTGGTTAGGACCTTGGTGAGATTCAGAGTAACTCTGAAGTGTAGGTAATGTACCGTAATGTTGGTTCTAGAGTAGGAAGTATATGATAATTGGTAAGTATAATGGTGTGTTTGTGTTTGATGATAACTAGTAATTGATAGCGATGGAGTATAGGTCAATGTTGATGAATTGTTGTTTTTGGTTAATTTGGCGTATAGGTTGGGTTTAAGGTTTTTAGGGAGATTCTGTGTGACCTTTTAAGGCATCGGTAGAATGTTTAAGCGATGACTTTGGGAATAAGATTTAGGAACCGATTTAGTTACGATAATGTACAAGGTTGGTACTAGAGTAGGCTGAGAATTTGAGTCGAGATGATAAGTTTGATTTGGCCTAGAATAGTACTGCAGAACTGTGGGGAAGTTGGTGAATCGCAGCATTCGCTGGGCTTCGCCTGGCGAGTGTTGGCGAAGCTTCGCCTAGCGAATGCCAGCGAGCGTAGCAGAACCAGAATGTGACTTTGGTGATGTTTGGCCTTGAGCATTGGTCTGGGGTGATCTTTCTAGCCTTGATGCATTGTAAGGATGATGAGTGTGGGATCTAACCTGTGTACTGGGTGATAGTACTCATTTCCCTTAATATTGTTGGTGGACAATTAGTAACGTATATGTATGTAATGATCAGTAGGATCGTGTGTTCCCGGGTGTTGGGATGTGGTTATATATGGTGTTATAGTATGAATTTATTTACTATCTGATTGATTTATATGGTGTTGGTGTAATATATCTACACATATATGCATTGATGTATGACGATATGATCAGGAGGATCGTGTGCACTTAGTGTGCCTAAATATGATAGTTATGCATTGGTGTGTGCATATCATGGTGTTTTGGTGGGATGAATCATGTCTCAGGAGGAGCGTAAGTGATTCATCCGTACTCCTTTGTGGAGAATGGTGGGGGATAGATCATGTCTCAGGAGGAGCGTAAGTGATCTATTCAGGTTCGATTGAATGAACCAATGAGTCGGTACCGCATGCATGGTGTTGAGTTGCATATTTGCATTATAATATGTTATGTTGTAATTCGAACAGTAGGTTCGTTATATGGAGTTGTTGGGGTGAATATTGGTGCGTTGGTGTGTTTTACTACCTTGTTTACATGTATTACATTACCAATATATTTTTGATCATGTTTTCTCACCCCTTGGTTGTTGTTGTGTCTGTGCTTCTCCGGAAGTACAGATAATCCAGGTACTTAGATAGCTTGGATGGTGGTGTGCCAGTCGAGTCTAGGATGCTCTGATACGTAACACGGGATATGGGTGTTTTAATTGTTTTATGTCAAACTTGTTGTAATCCTGTGACGTATTACTTTTTTTGTGAATTATAGTAATAAAGATTTTACGAAATTTGGCGAATGACCGAGAATGTTGGAATAATGTTTTCCGCTGTATTATTTTTGAGAATAATTAATAAAGTATTTTTATAAAAATTTGGTGATGTGATATCCCACTATTTTGGTGAAAACTCTGATGTTTATTTATAATGTTTATATTATTTAATTTGGGAAGTGGGGTGTTACACCCCTCACGTCCGTCGTACTCGACGGGAACCTCTTAAGATATTTGTGGTGAGTGTTGTTTAGGTTTGGTTGTATTCTTCTCGTTGATAAAGGTAGAATTGGTAGGGTAAGAGGTTAAAGACGCTAAGGAGAGATGGGCGGTTAGAAGATAGGGTGCTCGCCAAGGATTGGGGCCCTTGTGCCTACGTATGCTCATTCAGACGAGAATGAGAAATCAGAGCGTCGTAGTTCGACTACGGGAAAAGGTGGGAGAATTGGATGGAATAATGGAGGAGGGTAGAAGTGTGGAATAGGGGAGAAAAATGGAAGTGTGCTCGCTAAGATCATCACAATCTTATGCCTACGTATCTTACATTCGGACGAGAATGAAGAATCAGAGCAGTCATAGTTCGTGCTAACAACCACGAAAAGATGAGGTTGAATAGGTTGGATGTTTTGAAATCGAAAGAATGAACTAGTAACAACTCAAGGGCACGCCTCGAGAGTTACTCATTCGGATATTCAAAGAATGCTAGATTCTAAGAATTATCCCTCTTTCGTAAGTTTAAGAAAAAACGTTTGTAGAAAGATTGAATCAAAAATGGAATGCGAGGTAAAAAGAGGTTGGTTTGAAAAAGGGGTTCGACGACGAGTCGAGGAATTGATTAGAAGATAGAACCGACTTGACGATGTGTCAAGGGTTAGATGGTGAGAAACGATATTAGTCCCTAAGGGTGCCCCTAATATCGAAACCACGAGGAATTGTGAAGTGTGCGTGAAATGTCGACGGTTGCGAATGCGGACGAGCACTCGACATAGGAGAATGTTTGAAAATGTTTTAAAAAAAAGTTGAAAGATTGAGTGAATAATAACTCAAGAGCGTGCCTCAAGAATTATTCACTCGAAGATCCAAGGAATGCTAGATCCCAAGAACCTCCTTCTTTCGGAGTTTTAAATCGAGAAAATGTTTTGAAAAAAGTTGAAAGATTGAATGAATAATAACTCAAGAGCGTGCCTCGAGAACTATTCACTCGAAGATCCAAGGAATGCTAGATTCCAAGAACCTCCTTCTTTCGGAGTTTTAATTGAGAAAATATTTTGAAAATAATTTGGATTGAATCGAGGATATGAAAAGAGTTTGTCGCGTGAGTTGGTTTTCGTGCTAAAAACAAGATAGAAAAATGGTATTGAAGACCATTCTCTAATTTAATCATGTCGCACAGACCAAAAAGAGCGGGACCTCGTCTTAATCGTAAACAAAATGTCGATTAATCAAAGGTAGCCTATCACGATCCCAAAGTAGGGAAAATGACCCAAATGGTCATTCTCCATAGATTTGAAATCAAGAAGGTTATCGACTTCGATACACGACGCTTACGAATCTAAAGACATCATCGGTCGCATAAATGGAAATGAAGCGGAAATGAAATAGAAAATGGAATAGTCTCGACTAAATTATCATCTATCAATAATTTGACCGATAATAATTATTAAAGTCATCATTGACTAAAGAATAAGAAAAAGTGGATAAAATGGATAAAAATCGAAAATGAAAGTTTGAAAAAAAATTTTGGTCTCGGATCCAACGTTATTTATCAATAGTTTGACCAATAACGGTTTATGGAGGTCTGGTCATCGACCCAAGAAAAATTAAATCGAGAAAATAACGTAAAGTAAATATTGAAAAGAAAGGATTACCAAAGTCCAAGACTTAGTAAAAATCCAACAAAAACTTAATGAAATTTTTTAGCAAATTCATTTGAACCAAACACCAAATTGAACCAAGTCTAAAATAAAAGTAAAATATTTAAAAGAAATGAGGAAAAAGGGTGAGGATGTTAAAACAGAGTGTGCAAGTATGAAAAGGGAGAGGATCACTTATATCACAATTAGAAAAAAAACAAAATGAAAAAAAACCCGGGCCATTGGGCCTAAGCCACACATCCCAATATCCAAACAAGGCAATATTCGCTTGACAAACATCGACAATGTTTTAAGAGCAAAATGACGACACCTTCTGGGTTCCGAAATGCAATGACGACATATCAACATCAACAAACGTGAATCCCTTTTCCTCGAATATGTTATGCTCCAGATTTGATTTCGAGCTTCTTTATTGAATTTTCAATCTCTCTTCATCTTTTCCTTGGTTTTACTCTGGTTCAGGGGTTCGGTTCGAAACCGATTTGGGTCGCTAACGAGGCTTTGGTTCTGTTCTAGGTTCCGAGATTTGGTTTGGGTATCGTATTTTATAATTGAGGTTTGAAGAAGACGAATATTGGGGTTTATTTGGTTGGGGAAGAAACGGATTTGAAAAAAAAAAGTTTTGAGAAAGGGGTGTTTGGAAGTTGAAGGTTGGTAATGAAGATGGTTTATGAAGAAGGGTCTTTTCCCGTTATGGTGAAGGTGATAGGTTCTGCTTTGCAGATTTTCTGTAATGGTTTGATGATTTGTGAAGGTGAAAGTTAGGCTTCCGTTGAAGATGACGACGGTTTCAGGGTTTATTGTAGGTGAGAAAGTTTGGTTTTTCTGGCTTGTTGAAGGTTTGACGTTTATTTCTGAAAACGGATATGTGAAGCTTGAAGGTTAAGGAGACGAAATGGAAGATTGATTGAAGGATTTCGAGTTTTTTTGAAGGGGTTTTGGGTTGTATGAATGATGAAGAGTGGGTATGTTTCTGTTGCGTTGAAGCTTGGAGGCGGATTAGGGTGAGTTTGTGGGAAGAGATTTTGGTTGAAGCAGAAAAATGAGTTGAAGAAGTTTTTAGGATGTTTGAATGTTTTGATTGTTTTGGTGTTCTCTCCTTCATATGGGATTTGTGTGGTGTTATGAATGGGTTTGAAGCCAGCTTTTTTCAATGTTGGTTGTGGCGTCACTTTTGTGGTTTTGCAGTACTGGTTTTGTAGGTGCAGTTCTGTGTGGGGCTGGTTTAGCAGGTTGCAGGCTATGGCTTGTTGGAGGGTTTTTTGGCTGGTTGTAGCATAGTTTGTCTGGTGTGGGATAGTTGTAAGTTGGAGCTCTGCAGAATGCTTTTTCGTACAGACATTAATATTTTGCTAGTACAAGGTCCTTTTTTGTCTTTAGAACTTTTCCTTTTTGTATCTTCAGAATGCTGCTCTTTACCTCCATGAACCTCTTCTCCTTTTTAAAATTAACCAAACTTCTTGATTAAGTTTTCGGTACAATGTGTTTGTTCTGTTGCTTATGATATGTTGTTTTCATGGCAGACTTTGCAGGTTGTATCAGGATCCTGTCTTGTGTGGTTTGAGGCAGCAATGGCTTTGTCTTGGGATAAGCTGTTGTTTTGCAGCGTGTTGCTTTGTAAGTTCTCCTATTTTGGAAAGTTGGTGTAAATATGAACTTGTGTAGATTATAGGTTGAAATCACCAATTCATGTCGTTGATGCGTGTCACGCTTAGCAGGTATCGGTGGAGGCTTTCTTGGTGAGCCGCGGTTATGTAATGTTATGCAAACTTATGGCTCGTATGACACAAATTGTGGCAAGCCATGGACCTGTTACTTGTTTCCCTCATGCTGTCAACCTTGCGAGTTGTACGTCAGCAGCTGCAAATTTGTGCGTAACAATCCCAAGGCTAACAAGTTCCGATTAGGGTACGTTTGTGAGCCATTTGCAATACTTTCAATTATTCACGCTTCCACACACAATATGCCATCAGTTCCACGACCTATTTACAGTGACCGTCACATTAAAAATTAGCTTAGATTTTGAACTGGACTCCCCTGTTAAATTGTTGCTGTTGTGAATGTACATACTGCTGGTTGATTTGAGATTATTGGTTTGATGCAGGATTTCTTGTTGTTGTGGGTGTAGCAGGTTACAGTTGTTATTGTTGTACCTGCTGTGGAGTCTTTCGTTGACTGCTTGAATTTCGTGATTGTGCAAGTTGCGTTTTCTGTTCATGAATATGCGTCGTGAATGATAGCTTTGATATTACACCAGTACGTAAAGGACCGTTTGTGGGATGCGGGTCTGCTGCCACTTGATGGTGTGCCGGTATGCTGGTATGCCGCGGATATCACAAATTGGGTGTATCGTTGTGATGCGCATATTCTTGTCACTTTGCATATTGGCTGAATTGAATTTCCTTGTCACTGTTGCGGCCTGTTGCTTTTGATGGGCAAGGTTACAAGGAACAATGAGCTGCTAGCTGGATATAATTTTTGTATAGCAGAACCTTCACTTTCGTTCGGTGGTCTTAATCACATATGTATGGTTATTCTTTCGTCTGATGCGAAAATCCAAAACCGGCAGAACTTCCTACCTCAGATATTAGGCATTTATGATTAGAGTTCAGTTTAGGACCATGGTTGTAATCTTTTCCATTTATGATAATGTTGTCCAAGTTAGCAGTGACATGTACATTGTAGTGAATTTTTTATAAAATGACCACTGAGTCCAACTGCATGTTATTTTAACTGTGACCTATCTTGATTTAGCAATCATGAGTGTCTTCTATGATTTGGCCACAAAAAATTAACTCACCGGCTCCATTATCTATTGAATTATGGTTTGATGAGATAAATCACTTGGATACACTCACATCCTTGAAATGCATTCCGAATCCCTTAAGTCAAGAGCCGTCTTGCTTTGATTATAGAGTTGAATGGTCATCATAATATGAAATTTGAAATCATCTTGCAACATGGCTTAAAAATCATTGATCCATGAGACCAATTATAATTGATGCGTGAGACAAATTATAACAAATCACTCATGTCACCCTAAAGGCTTTAGTCATGGCCTTCCACTATGATTGAACTAATTTCAAGATGGTCTGAAACATGGGAGTTTATGCCTTAAAGATACTATTAAAAAAAATATTAGAGTAAATGTATCCAAAGCTTTAACCTCTTTAACCACATGGTCTTCGTACCTATTTGAAACATGACTTGTAATTATCTTGAAATATGACTTAACAAGCACTTAAAACCAATTACTCCCATCTTAATTTACCGTGAAAATGAGAACATATCATTGCTTTGTTTCCACCAAAAATTCCACATAGCTGAACAGGGATCAAGACCATAATGGGTATACACAAGAACTTCCATGTGGTCTCATCAATTCATTTTAAGATATAAACACCCTCATTGGCAAAACTGCTCTTGGAAGCACGTCAAAAAACCATGATCTTACAAACAAACTAATCACCTCTTGAATTATGCCAGGAGTTCTTTTAAAGCTTTAATTTCATATGTTTTAACCAGGGAAATAAGAACATTACTACACGAAATTCCTAAAATAGGAATGATCTTGCCCCAGATAATCTTCAACCACGAAACATCTTCACTTATGACCTCCCTGATAAAACTCAACATGAAACTTGACTCGATTCATTTCAACCTTACGATAGAAATAACATATTTTATCTGAAATTTTCGAATTATAAACAGTGGGTGGATATACAGGGGTAGGACAAATTTGGGGTATGACAGTTATGTGATGTGATATCCCACTTTAGTGGAGAACTTTGATGTTTATTTGAATTAATCGTATTTTACTTTAATTCGGGAAAGTGAGGTGTTACACGAGTCGCTCCTTTTTAAAAGAGGCACGTGCAGTATTTTTTGTTGTTGCGTCTTAGAAGAAGAAGTAAGAAAGATAATAGAACACTGTCACTCTGCACCTTATGGAGGGTTTTGGCCAAAACTCACGCCAAGATTCTTAGAGCAAGCCTGTTTTGGCCAACAATATAGTGTGATATACACACCTATATAGCCAAATGCGATCGGTGCCAGCGCACTGGAAACATCTCAAGACGTGATGAAATGCCTTTAAGGAACATTCAAGAGCAGGCCTGTTTTGGCCAACAATGTGGCGTGATATACACACTTATTTACCATGTCTATTTACTTTACCATGTCCGACTAAATCTTAAAGGCTAGGATGCAAGGATTGTAGTTATAATAGTATTCCATACGACTGTCGATAGAATTACTTAGGGGTTATTTTAACTTTTAACACTTATTTTCTGTACTTAAAATCTGTTGGGTAAGATCGAAAGTCGTCCAACCTTTAGATAAATTTGGTTATTTTTAACTGTTCCAAGGAAGCGAAAGCGCTTGGCTCAGTTAATTAGGAATCTTTAATGTTTAAGAAAACCGATTTTAAAACTGTTTTCGGACGCGTTTATGAATTTAAAGTCCGATTCGCAAGAACCTCTTTTTGTTAGAAATTCCAGGTCAAAATAATTTTCAACTAAGTTAAGAAAATATATTTCTTAAAAATAGGTTTATTAATCCTAATGCAAAACGCGCCTTTTTATAAGTGACCATAAGAGGGATCGATTAGGGATAAACTCGGTTCTGATTACACGAAAGCGGCAGTTCGCGTTAAATTAGTTCTTTTCATGAGTAGAAAACATTACCCCATAAGGCATCCTATATGTACACATTTGGAATACTACATAGCTATATGAATTGCATCTATGTCTGTTGTTTTATTATTGAATTTATTTCCGCACTTTACTCTCAATTCATCAATCCATGATTACATGGCCCTTGGATTAGGTCTCAACCCTCTCCAAATCATCAGTTGACCTAGGGTTGACCCAGTCAAAACCTAATTACACCACTCATGGCTAGGTCTTCTTAATATTGCACCATGACCTATCTAGGCTTCATGATGGCTTTCAAGACATCTCATAAGCTCTCTCAGGGCTTCAAGTCCACACTCTTGGCTTCAGAATCATCTGAGGAGCTTCCACAACTCTCAAGTTAGGAGGCACACAACCTTGGTTTCAACCACTCTCTCTGAGGATCTTTTGACTTCTCTGACATAGATATCAACTCTTGAACCCTTGAATAACCTTCTTGGCTAGCTTCATAGTCTTGTATATCTCTTGATTGGTACTCATACCTCTTGATCTCCTGCATACATGTCAATGAAATGCAAATGATAATGCTAATGTGAATGAAATGAAACATAAGCTAGGTAAAGAAATGTTGAGCAAATTTTGGGGTGCAACAGCTGCCCCTATTCAAATAGCTTGAACCTGACTGGGTGAGAAGCGAACGGCTCTCAACCAATCAAGGTGCGAGACGGTTGAATACCGACAAACCCGGAAATTTGCCAACTGCACAATTACACGGTACTCTGATGGGAACAAATCTTCGAAAACTGAAATATTAGTTGCACGGTAACTAGCTGGGGAATTGGTCACACGGTAACCGGTAATACACGGTCGATCATGTCGTCAGGCATCGAGATTCCTCGGGACTTATCAGATCAACAACCAAGTTAATCATGCCATCGGGCATTCAAAGAAATTTCTGGGCATCAGCCAGACTTCATCAGTAAGTCTTGAACCAATTGGGGATATCCAAACTTTTGCCATTTGGAACTCTGCATCAGCTGAGGGAACTGCTTCGTCAACACGGTTGGACTTCAATCATCAAGTCTTCGAGGGAAGTTTAGACTTCGTTGTTCGGAAACCTGCTGGGGATGACGCATCTCCGCTGGGGATGCTGGGGAACTATCAAGTAACTCTGCTTCGGGGATCCAGAAATCGTTCTGGATGAATTATCTCTGCTGAGGACATCAAGAATCATCTTGGACAAATAGCTTCGTGGGGACTTCAAGAATCATCCTGAACCAATAACTCTGCGGGAGATTTCAGGAATCATCCCGAGCAAACACTCTGTTGGGAACTCTAAGCATCAACTTGAGCAACCAACTCTGGCGACTGCACTGGGGATTTTAAGAATCATCTTAAGCAAATGACTTTGCTGGGGAGAATTCAAGAATCATCTCGAGCAAGCGACTCCGTTGGGGAGAATTCAAGAATCATCTCGAGCAACCGCCCTGCGGAGGAACACCTGCAAAACAAGAACGGTAACGACCTAGCTCATGTTTAGTATGCATATGCTTCAGCAATGGCGTAATGTTCCACACGGTGGCAATGCTAGGCGTTTGTGATAAATGCTATGCAATCATGCAAAATGCTGCGATCCCGTCAGCAAAATAAATGTCGGCGAGAGAATCTTCCTGTCAAGGAGAAGGAACCACTCTGGTGGAGGAAGGAATCATCCGACCACGGAGAAAAGGTCACGCCAATCTCAATCGGACTCTGCGTGGGGAATCGAACTTCAGTTGACTGCTGCAGGGGAACGAAGCTCTACGAGAACCTGGACCTGCTGAGGAAAGCGATGTCAATCGCGGAAATAAACTGCACGGCCTTCACGGATAAACCTTCCTAGAGATAACGACTCCGGCGGGGAAATACGACATCAGCTATTCAACATTCTACTGGGGAAAGCCAATCATGGCCCGAACTGCTCCCAAGAACTCGGCTCTCTTGGGGATCTGCAAACTCGGCTGGGGAAGAAGAAATCATCCTGCTTCGGGGGAGAGTACGACTCTGTGGGGAATCTCAATTCCGCTGGGGACTTTAGTCTGGAACTATCGATTGCTGCACACTTCAGTGAATGGTCTCCTACAAGACTTGCACTTGTGACCCGGTGCTGGGGGATGAACACACGCTTCGGCGCCTGACTCAGCTTGGGAGAGAATCCTCTCTGCCTGGGGGATGTATCAATGCTTACAATCTCACGTTCGGACTCTGCGGGGAGAGACTGCTGAACCTTGCTGGAGAAGGAGGAATCATCCTGCTTGGGGACGCGTACGGCGTACTGCCTGGAATATGCTACACTTGTAACAACACAAACAAACAGACAAGATACCCTTCTCAAAGGGACCTATCAAGGTTATCGTCTTGTGGCAATGTTTAAGTAATTCATTGTTTCAACAATCATTGGCCTAGGCCAGTAAGTTTATGTATGCGCATTTTGTCAAAAACATCGGCGTTCTTTTTCGCAAACAAAACAGACAAATGCTAAACAGACAAACAGAATTGCTGAATAGTATACATTTTATTGATAACGAACCCCTGAATGGGTAAAAATGTTTTACAACAGATGCAAGCTCCTGGAATGAGGAAGCCGTGCAAAAAAAGTAAGAACATAAATGTACATCAGTATATACAAATGTCGGCAACGAGGCGTAGACGAACACCATGAGTTGATCCCTCTATGACCCACTCGACTTCGATACTTCTCCGACGCTTCAGCTTCAGAAGAGATTGATTCAGATAAACGGTCCTCAGGTCTTCCAAACCACTAAACAATGAAAGTCCATACGCGGAACGCAGTCATTTGCTTTTTCAAATCCCTAACTTTTGCGTGAACCGCCCTTTGCGGGTTTTCAGTTCACCTGGATACCCTTTTTTGCCAAAGTCGCCCATCCGAGTTTTCGACTCTGCAGGCGTACATTCTTTTCAATTTAAATCCCTAATTTTTGCCCAAACCTTTTTCCTTTTTTATGGTTCGCCGGGATGCCCCATTTTTGCATGGACTCTCTTTTTACTGTCCAGCGGGTCATTTTTAAGCAAAGTATTTTTTAACTGTGTCCGCGTTCACCGGGGATGCAAAATCTTCACCATCCATCGTGGATAACAACAAAGCTCCTCCCGAGAAGACCTTGCTGACGACGTACGGACCTTCGTAATTGGGAGTCCACTTGCCCCGGTGATCGGAGTGTGGAGGAAGAATCTTCTTCAGGACGAGATCCCCGTCTGAAAGCTTCTAGGACGCACCTTCTTATCATAAGCTTTCTTCATTCGGCTTTGGTACAGACGACCATACGCAATCGATGCCAATCTCTTCTCGTCCATCAGGCTGAGCTGGTTCAGTCGGTTCTTAATCCATTCTGCCTCGTCGAGTTTCACATCAACCAAAACTCGTAAAGAAGGGATCTCCACTTCTAACGGTAGGACCGCTTCCATACCGTACACTAAGGAGAAAGGAGTTGCCCTGGTTGATGTACGTACCCTCGTACGATAACCGTGCAGTGCAAATGGCAGCATCTCGTGCCAATCTTTATAGGTCACAAACATCTTCTGAACAATCTTCTTAATGTTCTTATTGGCCGCTTCAACGACGCCATTCATCTTCGGCCGGTAAGGAGATGAGTTGTGGTGTTCAATCTTGAAACTCTGGCACAGTTCCTTCATCATCTTGTTATTCAAATTCGAACCATTATCAGTAATGATCCGCTCGGGAATTCCGTAACGACAGATGATATCCCTCTTTATGAATTTAGCCACCACCTGCTTGGTCACATTAGCATATGAGGCTGCCTCCACCCACTTGGTGAAGTAGTCGATAGCTACTAGAATGAAGCGATGAACGTTAGATGCAGTGGGCTCGATCTTGCCTATCATGTCGATGCCCCACATGGAGAACGGACACGGGGAGGACATGACGTTTAACGGGCACGGCGGCACATGAACTTTATCAGCATAAATCTGGCATTTATGACATCTCTTCGCGAATTTAAAGCAATCCGACTCCATCGTCAGCCACTAATATCCTGCTCTCAGGATCTTTCTCGTTATAGCATGCCCGCCGGCGTGCGTACCAAATGTGCCTTCATGGACTTCTTCCATGAGCATACTCGCCTCTTTCTCGTCTACACATCTGAGTAGCACGAGATCGTGGTTTCTCTTGTACAACACTCCATCAGGATTGAGATAAAAATTTCCAGACAGCCTCCTCAGAGTCTTCTTATCCTGGGTTGACGCTTCCGCAGGATACTCCTTAGTCATAAGGAAAGTCTAGATGTCATGGAACCATGGCTTTCCGTCAGCGGCTTCCTCGATCGCAAAGACGAATGCAGGTCTATCAAGACGAGAAAGGACAATTCTTGGAGCTTCATTCCAAAAATTGACTTTATACATCGAATCCAACGTGGCTAAGGCATCAGCCATCTGATTTTCTGCTCTGGGCATATGATGGAGTTCCACTCGATCAAAGAACGGAAGTAGCCTTCTGGCATAATTCATGTACGGCACCAAATTCGATTGACGAGTCTCACACTCCCCTTTAATCTGGTTGATCACAAGCGTCGAGTCACCATATACGTCTAGGTTCTTGATTCTCAAATCAATTGCCTCTTCTAGACCCATGATGCATGCTTCATACTCCGCTTCATTGTTGGTGACCGGAAACGTCAGTCTCGCAGTGAACGGGATGTGGGATCCATGGGGAGTCGTGATGATCACCCCAATGCCACTTCCGTAGGAATTAACCGCCCCGTCGAATATCAATTTCCATTGGGATTTCCTAATTGGCCCCTCGTCGGGCAACGGTTCATCGCAATCCTTCGCTTTGAGAAACATGATATCCTCATCAGGGAATTCAAATTTCATCGGCTGATAATCCTCGATCGGCTGTTCGGCCAGGTAATCAGACAATACGCTTCCCTTGATGGCCTTTTGGGAAACGTACTGAATATCATATTCTGTCAACACCATTTTCCATCTGGCAATCCTGCCCGAAAGCGCTTGTTTCTCCAGCATCGAGTAACGAAATTCACAGTCTGTGAACTTTTTACTCAAGTAGTAAATGGCATGCTCCTTTCTGCCCGTCTCGTCGTGCTGACCGAGAACACACCCCATACTATTCTCAAGAACTGTCAAGTACATGATTAATGGCCATCCAGCCACTGGGGGTATCAAGATTGGAGGTTCCTGAAGATACTGCTTTATCTTGTCGAATGCCTTCTGGCAATCCTCGTTCCAGATAGTCGCCTGATCTTTCTTTAAAAGCTTGAACATCGGTTCACACGTGGCCGTGAGCTGAGAGATAAACCTTGCAATGTAGTTTATTCTGCCCAGGAAACCACGAACTTCTTTTTCTGTTTTTGGCACTGGCATTTCTTGTATCGCTTTTATTTTCGCAGGATCAACCTCGATGCCTCTTTCGCTCACGATAAACCCCAGTAACTTTCCGGACCGTACTCCGAAAGTACACTTGTTAGGATTCAGCCTCAACCTGAACTTCCTAAGCCTCTCAAAAAGCTTCAGCAAATTGACCAGATGTCCCTCCTCCGTTTGGGACTTCGCAATCATGTCATCAACATAGACTTCAATCTCATGATGAATCATGTCATGAAACAAAGTTACCATTGCTCGTTGGTAAGTGGCCCCTGCGTTCTTCAGACCGAAAGGCATTACCCTGTAGCAAAACGTTCCCCAGGGAGTAATAAACGTAGTTTTCTCCATGTCCTCCGGTGCCATCTTGATCTGGTTGTAACCGGAGAAGCCATCCATGAACGAAAACACAAAGAACTGGGTTGTACTGTCGAACAACACATCGATATGAGGTAGCGGGAAATCATCCTTAGGGCTCGCCCTATTCAAATCCCGATAATCGACGCACATGCGTACCTTACCGTCCTTCTTCGGTACAGGCACTATGTTGGCGACCCACGGAGGGTAAGTGGTGACCGCTAAGAAGCCAGCATCAAGTTGTTTTTGCACTTCTTCTTTGATCTTAACGGCCATATCTGGTCTCGTCCTCCTAAGCTTCTGCTTAACGAGAGGACAATCTTCTCGCAGCGGCAAGTGGTGGACCACGATGTCAGTGTCAAGTCCGGGCATATCCTCGTATGACCAAGCAAAGACGTCACTATACTCTCTTAGCATCTCAACCAATCTCTGCTTGACATCGTTCTGCAATGCAGCCCCTATCCTGACGTTTCTGACGAGTTTTTCAGAACCCAGATTCACGATCTCGATTTCCTCTTCATGAGGCAGAATAACTTTCTCCTCTTGTTTCAACAAGCGGGCCAATTCTTCAGGAAGGTCTTCGTCTTCATCAATCTCTTCTTCGGCTTGATAGATCGGGCAATCGAAGTCAAAGTGAGTCGTAGAAGGTCCAGAGTCGATGTCATCTGTTATGTGGATCTTGCAATAACAAGGGTTAAGTTTAAAACAAGGATGTGCAGGTTAGCACAAACCCCATTGCCATTTTATTGTTTTTCAAAACAAACATAAAACAGGAATAACAGAGATCACAATATTTGAATACGAAGAAAAACACATTTTGATTTATTAACAAAATGCATGTACATAATCCAACAAGGCCCTGACAATAAACCACTATGCCCCGGGTAGGACATAGGGTTGTACAATGATTGGAAAAAGTAAATCATTACTCTTCGCTTGTCATCTGGATGATATCCTTGACGGACCAGTTGGTAAGGCACTCGCCTGGCTTGCTTGGCTGGATCCAAGAGTCGAGGTCACAGTCGCTATCCCCGCTGTCTTCAGACGCCGCGTTGACGATTTCAAATATCACCCCGCCACTGGTAAACTGGATTGGACCTTTACCTCGCGACGCACTGCTAGAAGAAGAAGCTTCAGCTCCAGGAGAATATCCCAACCCAAACTTGTCTTGCTTGTTAGGTATCTCCAAAATTCGCCCCCAGCCTGGGGTAGATCCGGCTTGGACAACGGCCCGAGCTTCCTTGAATGAAGAGAGAGTCATCTCTGGCTTCTCAGTGACTACAGGAGTTGCATCCTTGACTTTAACAGCTTCGAACGCTTGGCATAGGGTCTCGTGGATTTCCCCATCCATCTCCACATACTTGAAGGACGACAAATGGCTCACCATTATGTCTTCCTCGCCACACACAGTCACGATGCTACCTCCGACAGCATACTTGAGTTTCTGGTGCAACGTGGAGGTCACTGCTCCAGCAGCATGGATCCACGGCCGGCCCAAGAGACAGCTGTAGGCAGGCATGATGTCCATAATATAAAAGATTGCATCGAACGTTTCCGGCCCGACTTGGATTGGCAGGGTCACCTCCCCGAAAACATGGCGTTTGGTTCCATCGAACGCCTTCACAACCAGATCACTGGGTGTGCAAATCACTCCACGAGTATCTAACTTCATTAATGCCTTCTTCGGAAGAACATTGAGCGACGAACCCGTGTCTACCAGCACGTGCGACATAATCATTCCTCTGCACTATCGAGATGTGCAGAGCACTATTGTGATTCCTCCCTTTCGGCGTCAGCTCTAGGTCAGTGAACCCTAAACCATTTCCAGCATTCACGTGGGCTACGACCTCTTCCAGCTGATTTACCGATATTTCCTGCGGTACATATGCGGCGTTCAACACCTTCAGCAGCGCGTTGCGGTGTGCTTCAGAACACAGCAACAAGTTCAGGATGGAAATTTTCGAGGGTGTCTGATGGAGGTGATCCACAATCTTGTAGTCACTCTTTTTAATCAACCGCATAAACTCCTCAGCGTCTTTAACAAGTAAGTCTTTTTCTGCCCCACGCGGGATCTCTTCAACGACTTTACTTTTAGCTTTATCAGTTGCGTCAGCTCTGACCGCCTTATCCGCCACGACCTCAGGTGGTGCAAACACTCTTCCGCTGCGAGTAATACCACTGATTCCCTCAAGGTTCTCCACAGACGACCCAAACGGTTCTAGCTCCAACTTCTGTCCGTTGCAGTAGACTTCGGCCCCATAATGCCATGGGACAACATTAGTGCTTTCGAAGGGTATCAGCCCTGCTTTGGTGATGGTAATCGTAGGCGGCCTGGGTGCAGAAATAGTTATCGTCTGGCGAGGGATGGTGATGGTGGCAACCTCATCATCTTGCTTCAGCATTACCTCTCCTGATCCACTTTCGGCCCTCTGGCTAAACTGTAAAATCCCTTCAGTCATCAGACTTTGAATTCCCTCTATCAGCTGTTCACATCTATCAGGACTAGTAGCACAGCCCATACACAACTCTCCGCATCCTGGAAAGAAACCTCTTTTCATCAGCTTAGCTTTAACGAAGCTAAGTGGCGTCTTCAGATCTCTGACGTTAGTCAACACACCCACGTTCTCGTCTTCAATAATGGCATTTACTCCACCTCCCCTATGATTCGGCATAGGGTTTTTCGTGACATTTGGCACATTATCGTAGAAGTTGATGATCTTAGCGTCCACCATGTCCTGCACCTTATGCTTGAAGGCTTTGCAGTTCTCTATTGTGTGGCCTGGTGCCCCTGAGTGAAACTCGCAAGTCGCATTCGCGTCCTAACCTGGCGGAGGTGCCCCTGTCAAGGGAGCCAGCGTTCTCTTCTGGATCAACTATAGCTGAAGCAAAGTCTGCAATAGTTGCGCGTACGACATGGGCGGTGTCTCGAGGTGACGGCTCGACAGAGGTGCCCTATTCTGATACTTTCTGTATCCTTGTTGATTCGGTTGCTGCTGCTGTGGCTGTTGAACTGTCGGGATAGTTATGTTGGCCACCTGTTGGTGAGGGCCTTTACCCTTCCTTCGAGCGTTGGTCACGACGCTCGTTTCTCCTTCCCGTCTTTTGCCACTATAAGGTTTCTTGCCTCCTCCTCCAGCTGAGGATGACTCACCTTGAATTTTCCTGAGTTTGATCCCATTTTCGATGTGCTCACCCGTGATAATGAGATCTGAGAAGGTTCCAGACATGCCGCTGACCAACTTCTCGTAGTAAACCCCTGGGAGGGTGGTTACGAACATCTGCACGAGCTCCCGTTCAACCATCGGCGGCTGAACCCTGGCTGCCAATTCACGCCACCGCTGGGCGTATTCCTTAAACCCTTCGTTGTTCCTTTGCGACAGATTCTGCAGTTGTACTCGGTTCGGGGCCAAGTCGCTGTTGTATTGGTAGTGGTGCACAAATGCTTCATCAAGGTCCTTCCACGTGCGCACACTGGTAAGCTTCAGACTCATGTACCATTTGAGGGAGGGCCCGGACAGACTGTCCTGAAAGAAGTGCATCAGCAACTTCTCGTCATCAGAATGAGATGACATCTTTCTGTATTATAATCTCAGGTGGACGCGAGGGCAAGTGGTGCCCTTATACTTTTCAAGGTCAGGTACCTTGAGCTTGGGAGGCACCTTGAAATCAGCAATCAGTCCCAACTTGGACATATCAACGTCCAGGGTGTTCTGGTTCTCGATATTTCTCATCTTATCCTCGAGTGCTTTGAACCTTAGACGTGCTTCAGCAGTCATCTCCCCTTCAGCACCTCTCTGAGAGAACACATCGTCTTGACGATCTTCTAACCACGGCTGAGGCCCAAACAGATTCCCGACACCTGCATTGCCGTTTCCCAGCCCAACGTTGACATTAGCTTCTAGACTCCCATTACCGACGCCCGTCGTATTACCATTGAGTCCCATATTAGCTATCACATGGCCGTTGGCACTTCCGTTCCCCCCGGTCACGGGGACACCATTCTGAGGAGTTTCAACTGGTGGAGGGGTAGGCACAGTCCCTCCGTGGAGTACGCCGTTGCTATCGACCCTTGAAATCAGAGGTTGAACCAAGGTTCTGAGCTGATCCTGGCCATTGGCGACCGCTTGCATGAGCTCCATGAAGCAATCCATTCTTTCGCGGAGTTCCTGAACATCAGTTTGCACTTGCTCCATGATCCTGGTTTGATTAGCTCTGGTCGGATAGCGGTGGATAGGTCTCTGATCAATCCTGGAACAACCTGAAACAACCTGGAAACACAAAAGGGTTAGGAAAAATGACAAAGTGCTCGTTATGCAAATGCAAACGTGTGTCTGTGCGTTAGGGAGATCTCCCCCGATCCTAGTGCCTGAGTGTCAGTGCTGATAATAAGAAGTCCGAGCCCAATCATGGAAATAAAGTCTCATATATAAAGAAAGCCCATCAAGGAAGTACACAACATCAGCGAGTACAAGCAGAATCAATAGCGTGACCTCAGCCAACAAGCCTAGTGATGGTCAGCATACAACAATGATCAAAACAAAAGGAATACAAACAGTCAAGCACGGCCACGGGCGCGATACTCTTCTAACAACTCCTTCGTTTCTGGATGATCAGGCAGAGTGAGTAACCCTTCGACGAGTAATTCCCTCTGCACAATGGTGTATTGAAGACCTTCGACCGAATCTTCCCATGCTCCTTCGCCGAAACAATCTTCTAGCTTCCGCTTCTTGGATTCAAATGTCAGTTTGCGCTCCTTCAGGTTAGCGAGAGCTCTGTTGAGCTGGCCTTCAGCGGCATATCTGCGAGCGGTTTCTTCATCAAACCTCTTCTCACTAGCCTTCACCTGGGCTTCCAGCTTGGAGATCTGTAGCATCAACTTATCCTCCCGCTCTTTCCTGGTGGCTAGGGAGGCCTTCCAGTGCTGGTTGAACTTGGATATCCTCCGATACGCTTCATCCAAGTGCTGCTTATTCGTAGCCAGTACGTCGTTGACAGCTTTGAAGTCTTGACCCATGCGCTCACGCTCAGCTATCTGCTTAGTCAAGTCTGTACCTAGCTGGTTCACCAGCTCTGTCTGCCTCTTGAAGGAATGAACGACTTCGTTTCTCTCGCTTCGGAGCTGAGCCAATTCTTTCTCCAGTTCTTCATTTGCCTGCTTCAATTCATCTCGCTCAGCTAACACCCGATTATGTTGCTGAATGGGCACAGTGGTAGGCTCTTCAATCATTGGAGGGCTTTCTGGCTTGGCAGGAGGAAACGGCATCCCTATAGCATCGGCTCTGGCTCTGATCCAAGTCACATACGGAGGGTAGGCTTGATTATTACTTCTCCCCAGCAATGGCTTTCCCCTCTTACTGATGCCATTCCAAGCGCGCTGAAGCTTAGATAACAGATCCCCCTCTAGAGGACCAGTGAGGTACAGAGATTCCTGTACCTCTTCATCCTTCGGCGGAGCTCTCAAAGCATACGCGAACTGTCGGACCAGCAAAGACAGATTATAGTTTATACAGCCCTTCCTGCCTATCAAAGGCACGTTCGGAAACCCGCTGCAGCTAAAGATAATCTCGGTACCCAACCTATCTTTGTCAAACTAGTCAATATCGTCTGCAGATAAACTCATCAGACGCTCGGACCACTCAGCTGTGGCTGCAGACGAAACAAAGGGACCCCTCTTGGGCAGATGACTATCAAGCCATTTATAAAGCAAGGGCACACAGCACGAGACATTCTTGCCCCTTCTGTTCTCGTTTTTGTAGTGGATGGAATGGTAGACATCTCCTATCAAGGTAGGGACTGGATTCCCCGAAGCAAAGATGCGAAAGGCGTCGAAGTCTACAAAATCGGGCATGTTGGGGAACATAATGATGCCATATATGCACAGGGCGAGGATGACATTGAACACGACCCAACATCTGTCTTTGGCGCACTGCTGAGCCTTACCCACTAAGAACTGCAAGGAGAAACCGGGAACCTTGTTCCAACTAGACAAAACCAACTCGGAGGCATCCAGATGAAGTAACGGAGCTAAACTAGCCAGATCAGGCTCAGCATCCATATGAACAAAAGGCATCTGCCTCTTGATAGGCACACCTAACAAGTCAGCATATTCTTCCAGCGTGGGTGCGAGAACAAAATCCTGGAAAGTAAAGCATCTCAACGGAGGATCGTAGAACTGCAGCAGAGCGTGCAACCCATTCAACTCGAACGCAGAAGGTTTACGAACCAAACTGAGCAATTTGCCGTAAGATTTTCTGAACTCATCTCTCACAGAATCATCTGCTAAAGCAATCAAACCAGTCAGCTGAACCACATCAGGGGCAGGGAGCTTGTAAGCCACGGTCTTCCTCAGAGAACCCATAACAATACAATAGGAGGCAAGAAATCCTGAATCGGGGGAAACGGTACCTGCAACACGGACACACGTTAATGAAATGCAAATGGGTATGCAAAGCAATGTAAAATGCAATCATGCAGCAGGAGATCAAGGCAACTATGCTGTGGAGATTCTGCATCAACAAAACCATAATCCTGCTCTATCAAGAACAACCACTATCTCTGATAAGAAGAAAACCCTGGTGTCGGACCACAAATCTGCTCTGTCAAGAACACACATACATAAGACCATAATTCTGCTCTGTCAAGAACAAACGTCTGATAATAAGGACCTCTGATACAGGACCAAAACTCTGCTCTATCAAGAACAAACATCTGATAATAAGGACCTCTGATACAGGACCAAAACTCTGCTCTATCAAGAACAAACATTTGATAATAAGGACCTCTGATACAGGACCAAAACTCTGCTCGATCAAGAACAAACATCTGATGATGAGATCCTCAGACCCCAGTCATAAACCTGCTTTGTCAAGAACAACCATCTGGTAATGAGATCCTCTGATCCCAATCATAAACTGATTCACTGTCAAGAAAACCAGGTAGTCTGAAGGTCAAAGTTTCCTGCAATAAACCCAACCCTGCTCACAGGTATGGACCTAAACTGACTCAAGTTCGGCATCTTATGCGTTCATCAGCATCACAGACATTCAAGAGGGGTGATACGATACCCAGAAGGTGTGGCATCACCAGCTCATGAAGCGGCCTCACTCGGCTGAATCACAAATGATCGGTCCCCAGAGTCGACAATCCTCCAAACCAACAACCCCCTCAACCCAAAGGGTTGAAAAAGAAGCCAACCGGGAGAACCTCGTCTGAGCGTGGATTTCATGAGACACTAGTGCCTGCCAAGCAAGCACACGCCCACTAATTTCCACAACTAATGCTATGTTCACTCAAGCCTGGGTCTGGCTTCTCACTCATCAGAATGCCCCTCCCACAACAGCACAGATAATCATATCATACTGAAAATAAAGTGCGGGAAATAAAATGCGATAAATAAACACAACCCAACAAGTAATCATACAAGCGCTAGGATTGACTCTCGCAGGGGATGTCGGATCCCCAGACTGACTCGCATACAGGACGTTGGATCCCAGGAAACTATCAAGTCCCCAGCAGAGTCACCAGCTATCGCTTCCGCGAAAATAAGGTGCCGGCAAAACAGAAGAGTCGCCACCTTTCGTTATTTATCCCTCAGAACGGGAAAGGAAACGATCGAAAAAACCTGACGAATAGGTATAAGACAAGGTCATCGCAACCGTTGTCTGGGTTCGGGAGTCGGCTACGCAAGGGGAAGGTATTAGCACCCCTCACGTCCGTCGTACTCGACGGGATCCACGCTTGTTGTGTTTACTGGACGAGTTGGTTTATCTATCTACCTATCAAGGCTGGCTTAAAAAGAAAAGAAAATGACTCGGCAAAGCGTCGCGCTTTATGCCTACGTATTCTCATCAGAGAATGAGAAATCAGAGTCAGCATAGTTCGCCCTACGAGGGGTTATGGGGAAGGTGGCTCGCCAATACATCAGTATTGTGCCTACGTACTCTCAACAGGTATGAGAGATCATAGCTTACGTAGTTCGGGATACTACGAATTACGGGGATTCAGATTCATCTGTTTTATCGAGTAGGGTTAAACAACAGTTCCAGCAGTTAGGGACAAAGCCTGTTTGCGTTGGCGCTGAAGTTTAACGACACTATTTTCTTCAGAAATGCTTCCTTTGAATTATGGGCCTACGGGGCAAAAAGGTTTGAAGTTTGTTTTCTGTCTTTTACGGAAGAAGCGTTTTTTATTATGTTTGCAATTTCAATCGCACTAAAGACTATGACCTGAGAATGAATGTGTCGCATGTCACCCAAAGGGTGCCATACTAAACATCCAGACTGTTGGAAAGAAGCTCTCCAACAATCTTTTCTCAGGTAGCTTAAGGCTCATGACGTACGAAAGAAATCATTCATGATTACTGTATCTTAAGCTGTTTTGAGATGAGAAGAGAGCGAACAGGTTCAACTAAAGGGAGACTATCAGGTTCTACTGTTGTCATGCCAAGGATTCATCCTATAGTTGAGGTTTGAACAGGGGACTCCTAGAAGTTATCATGCATAGGTTTCAACCTAAAGTTCTATCATCACTTCCTTATCAAAGGAAATGAGAGCCCTAAGGGATCATGTCAATGACAAACAGAAACAGATAAAGCGTCAGCTTAAACAGTAAACAGTAAACGACTGTAAAATGCATGCAATGCAAGTGAGGGAGGAATGTGTGTGGGGCAGCATCCTCCACAAGCTCATCTCAACCTCAAGCCAGATATGAGTAACTGTAATCATACTGAAGAAATAACATGCTATCAAGCAAAAATACAGTAAACTGCAATCATACAGATAAAATGGAATGCTATCAAGCAAAATAAACCACATGGGCAAGGGAGTCGGGCTCTACCAAATACCCGCAAGCAAAGCCATACAGTAACAATACAAGCAGAGGGAGCAGCTCAACCTCTAGTGCAATCATGCTCCTAGATTGAAGTCAGTCTAGATATGAACTTATTCTAATGCATCAAGCAAGTCAAACCAGTCACATCAGCAATACAGAAAAGAAAACAGACAAGAAAGCAGATCAACAACTCTCTTCCAATTCCAAGCTTCAGCTCCTCTAGCAACAACTCAGTCTTCAGACTTCAACCACCCTTCAAGGCTATCCTCTCTCATGACAAATATCAATTTTCTTCTCCAGGTCTCAACCCTTCAACATAAGTTTCAACTTAATCTTCTTCTTCCAGCTTCAGCTTTCCAGTCAACTCCACCCTCAGGCTTCACTCTTAGCTACAAGTATCAACTTGATTCCTTCAGGCTCTCAATGCATCAGTGTGAGTGTCAACTCATCCTTTGTTCCTCAAGCCTCAGCTTTACCCTCAATCTCAAGTGAATCCTCTTCCTAAGTATCAACTTGGTCTTCAAGCTTCAGCTCTCTTTGCTTCATCAGTCTCAACTTGGCCTTCTTCTCCTACAAGCTTCAGCTTCTCAGAGTAGTCTTCAATCACATGAAAGTATCAACTTCATCCCTCAATTCTCTTCAAGCCTCAGCTTTTCACTCAATCTCCATTGGATCTTCTTCATAAGTATCAACTTGTTCTTCTTGCTCTTCAAGTTTCAGCTGCAATGGCAATGCTTAAGGGATCATCCTCTTCCACACTCTTCAATGAAGTCCTCATCTTCAAACTCAAGTCCAACATCTTTCAAGATACTCAAACCAGAAGATAATTGATTTAACATGATGAGTGGAAATGATAAACAGCTTACTGACAACCAAAGGAAGCCTGTAAGGGTTTATCATTATGAGAGACGGGTTCCCTCAAAGTTCTACTTCCAAGATAAAGCCACTCATCCCTCCAAAGGAGGGATGTGAATATCTGAGAAGGACTTTTAGTCATTGGGAGGAATGGAAGCACAAGATGCTTTCCATGTTTGTGAAAGAAATCATTCTAACTACAAGGCTCTCCCTATGTCCTATCTCCTAATCTTCATCAGACACCTTCAGGCACCAACACATCCAAAGCTCCAAGCAACTTCAAGCCACCTCAAGCATCTTCCTCTTGTCTTCAACTTGTCTTCAATCTCAACCAAAGGCAAACCAAGGACAAACCCTAATCTAAGGGAACTAAAGAAGTTAAACTAGTTGAATTAGTAAATTAGGGTCACCTAAAACCTAGCACTAAAGTTAGTCCTAACTAAAATACTAAAACCAATTGTAAAATCCTACAAAAATATCTACGAGAACCTAGGTCAATCATGACTCTACCACATTAGTTTGAAAGATCAAACCATCAAATTGGACCTAGAACTAAATCCTACATTCTAAGGTATCAAACCTAAAACCCTAAAAGGAGGCATCTAAACATCAATCTAGAAAGCACACCTATTTTCATCACAAAAATGTGAGAAAAATTCTATCGGATCATACATGTCTGTCCTAATCACACACAAAAAACCAGGCTTAAAATCATCACCATGAGATCAAACAAAATTCCACAAAATTATGCTTTAAACATTAACATTTTAATATCAATTAAAATGTAAAATTCCAATTAAATCAGAAATTACATGAAATGAAAATATTTTTTCTCGAAAAAATAATAGACTCAATCATGAGTAATATGCAAAAAGAATGGGTTTAATTGGATAAATTTTCAATTAATTATGATTTTTGCAAGAACCATATATAAAATGAAAAAATTAAATGAAAAGCCAACAAAAAGATTAAACACACGGTGCAGGAAGTAATCAGAATCAGTTAAAAATCTGGGTTGGGCTCCCTGGGGGGTGTGGATAACACTTAAATCACTAAGCCCAAAACACTGAATAAATGAAACGCAGCGTTTCATCATCAGAAATCCTTCACAATTCAATTTTAAAACACAGCCGTTGGATCCTCTCCCAGTCAATGGTCAAGCTCCCATCCAATGGTGAAAACTTCATCTCCTACCTTTCAAACCTCTGAGCTTCGCGCCCAGCTCCGGCCACCACCGGTGGAACTCCGGCCATCCCCTTCAACCCTAGTTATCCCTAGAGGCCTCCAATCCAATAGGTCAAAACATGAAACTCATTCCAAATCTTGCCACGAGTTCAACCATACCCATAGTTTCTTCTGAAACCTCAAGAATCATCATCTCTCAATCTCAACCGAAAATGGTGATCTTCCTATTTTGTCTCTAATTCATCAATTAACCATCTGAAATCCATCCTAGGCCATTCTACAATCAATCTAGCGCCTTAATTCAACCTAATTCTACCTAAATCATGCTATAGGAAGAAGGTTACCAACCTGGAAATTCTTGAATAACAGATGCACCAAATCTTCACTTCAAGCTCTCAAATCTTCTGGACACGATCACTGAACCTCCTCCTTGCTTCTGTATGCAAAAGAATCAATGGAAAGTGCTTCAATCTTGAAACACGATGATGAGTTGCAGGTGCTGAAAACCACTTGCTCCCACACGATCTAGCCACCAATTCTTCTTGAAAATGATCTGAAATCACTCCTTGACACTCATGGAAGGAGTATCAATCAAGAAAATGAATGGAAGTTGAGGAATTTGATGAAACCGATTTCAATTGCAATCTATGAAAACTCAATCTCAAACTATGCTCAATCCTTCAATGATCACCAACCTCTGCAATGGATCCACTCTACTCCTTATATAGATGAAGTTTGGATGATCTAGAATCCTCTAGATCCTTCCAATGAGATTTTCCACTTCTCATGTCATGAGATTTTGAATCACTTATCATGACATGTACAACCCTTGCAAACAGCTTAGAATCCATCCCATTCACTCTTAATTTCTCCCCTAGTGAGATATTAGGGGTGTTTAGCTTGCAAAAACCCTTGCCCATGCCTTGATTTTGAGTTTTGCAAATGTTGCTTAATATGCAAGTAAGTGTTTTTCAAAGCAAGTCCACAATTTAGACCTCAAATCAAAAATGTGGCTAAACCAATGTTTTTAAAATGTTTTCTAGAGTCAAAATGATATATTACATGCCATGGTTTGGATGTGTAGGTTGAAAATATCAATTTCCAACTTTGGTTTATTTAACTTATGCCCTTATTTTATGTCATTTTTGCAATTTTGAGCTACAAGAATTTACAACATCTCATGACCTCCTTACTAGCCTTAAAACATCATTTTAAGCAAGTTTGATGTTGAAGATTTTTCCATTTGAAGCTTGGAAATAGGAGTTATGGCCTTATGCTTGAAATGACCTGTAATATCCAAATGACCAAAATGCCCTTGACTTGTCAAAGCCATAACTTGAGTTCTACAAATTCTATCAAGGACTTATAGTACTCTCTAGAAAGCTAAGAAGATAAGGAACAACATTCATGTTGACCAAAAGTTCATAGGAATCATCCTTCTTGGGCAAAAGTTGGATGCAAGTTGGGTGACTTTCAAGGCCCTAGATTCACATACCTCAGATGACCTGTAACTTGTCAAAGTCATAACTTGAGCTCTACAAATCCTATCAAGGACTTCTAGTACTCAAATTAAATCTAAGCTCAAGCTATACAACATTCATGTTGGGGGTAAGATGAGATGACAATCACATCTTGAGCTAAACTGCCTTGAAGATAGGGGTCAAACTAGGGGATTTTACACTGTCAAGCCCTAGAAACCCTAGCTTGAAACTTCTCAAACTCTTCAATCATGATGATTTGACCTTGGAATCATCCTTATAACATCTCAATGCATCAATCCATGATCACATGGCCCTTGGATTAGGTCTCAACCCTCTCCAAATCATCAGTTGACCTAGGGTTGACCCAGTCAAAACCTAATTACACCACTCATGGCTAGGTCTTCTTAATCTTGCAGCATGACCTATCTAGGCTTCATGATGGCTTTCAAGACATCTCATAAGCTCTCTCAGGGCTTCAAGTCCACATTCTTGGCTTCAGAATCATCTGAGGAGCTTCCACAACTCTCAAGTTAGGAGGCACACAACCTTGGTTTCAACCACTCTCTCTGAGGATCTTTTGACTTCTCTAACATAGATATCAACTCTTGAACCCTTGAATAACCTTCTTGGCTAGCTTCATAGTCTTGTATAGCTCTTGATTGGTACTCATACCTCTTGATCTCCTGCATACATGTTAATGAAATGCAAATGATAATGCTAATGTGAATGAAATGAAACATAAGCTAGGTAAAGAAATGTTGAGCAAATTTTGGGGTGCAACAATATTGTTCTTACTAGAGATGATACAGTGGAAATGGAAAGGGTAAAAGAGAAATTGGTAGTATACTTTGAAATCAAGGACTTGGGATTCATGAGATATTTTCTAGGGATGGAGGTTGCTCGGTCAAAGAATGGTATTGTGGTTTCACAGTAGAAATACATTCTAGAATTAATGAAAGAAATAGGAATGAGTGGATGTCGTCTTGTAGATACCCATATGGATCCTAATGCGAAACTTTGGGGAGAAGGTAATGTTCCTGTTGATATTGGAATATATCAGAGATTGGTTGGGAAACTGATTTCCTTGTCACACACCCGACCTGATATTGCTTTCTTAGTCAGTGTAGTGAGTCAGTTTATGCATTCTCCTTTCGAAGAACATCTTGAGGCAGTTTATAGGATACTGAGAATCTGAAAGGAAATCCTGGAAAAGGATTATTTTTTAAGAAGACTAGTGAAAGGAATGTGTCTATCTTCACTGATGCTGATTGGGCAGGTTTATTCACCGATAGAAGATCAACCTCTGGATATTGTACCTATGTTTGGGGTAATCTTGTGACATGGAGAAGCAAGAAACAAGGTGTTGTAGCAAGGAGTAGTGCAGAAGCCAAGTTTAGAGCTATGCCTTAAGGTATTTGTGAAGGATTATGGATCCTTAGAGTCTTAAAAGAACTTAAGATGAAAGTTGAGCTTCCATTGAAATTGTACTATGATAGTAAAGCTGCTATTAGCATAGCTTATAATCTAGTTCAACATGACAGAACCAAGCATATTGAGATTGATCGACATTTCATAAATGAGAAGTTAGATGCTGGAATCATATGTCTACCTTTCGTGACTTCAAGTCAGCAAACTGCAGACATCTTGACCAAAAGTTTGACAAAACCTACCTTTGAGCATTTGATAGACAAGTTGGGCATGATAAATATCTATGCACTAACTTGAGGGGGGGGGGGGGGTTTTGGAAAATATTTTATTTCCATATTTAATTTTTTACATTTATTGTCATTTATTTTCTTTTATTCTCCATTAAGGAGAATTAAATATTTTATTGTATTCTCATTATATAAACCAGCCTTTGACTGAGGAATAAAATTACAATAGTTTTTATCTATTTCTTCCAATATTGACATACACCTCGATTTCTTTGTGCATCATGTCGTGAAATAATGTGACCATTGCTCTCTGATAGGTGGCCCCAACATTCTTCAGACCAAAGGGCATGACCTTATAATAATAAGTACCCCATGGTGTGATGAAAGTGATTTTCTCCATGTCCTCGGGATCCATCCTTATCTGATTGAATCCTGAGAGACCACCCATGAAAGAGAAGACATCGAATCTAGTAGTATTATCCACCATGGTATCAATATGTGGCAAAGGGAAATTGTCCTTCATACTAGATTTGTTCAGATCCCTATAATCCACACACATTCTAACTTTCCCATCCTTCTTTGGCACAGGTACAATATTGGCTACCCATTTTGGATATTTTGACACTTCCAGGAAACCTGCATCTATCTGTTTTTGACATCATCTTTGATTTTGAGAGCCATGCCAGGCCAAGTTCTTCTGAGCTTCTGTTTGACAGGCGGACACTTAGGTCGAAGAGGTAGCTTGTGAACAACTATATCAGTATCCAAACCAGGCATATCTTGGTATGACCAAGCGAATACATCAACATACTCTTCTAAAAGGTTCACCAATCTCTGCTTGGTTTTTGCCCCAAGTGTTTCCCTAATCTTGAATTCTCTTGTGTTTTCATTAGTGCCAAGATTAACAATGTCTACCTGTTCTTGGTGAGGTTGAAGATCCGTGTACTCGTACTAAGACATCTTTGCCAACTTATCTGGAATTTCAAAGTCTTCATAATCTCCATCTTCGGCTTGGTATATGGGTGAGTCAAAGTCAGGAGGCAATGCATAGTCATTGGATTCAACAAGTTTTGGAATTTCTCTGCATGTTTGGAATGGCTTTATTTATTAAAACACACAAAGATAAATGCAACAGAACAAAATAAATATATTTTTCCTGGTTTTCAAAAGAATTGCCATTTTCTTTATAAGGTAAAAGCAAAAATAGTATATGAAACAAATGAGGATTGTAACAAAACATCTTCATTAATCATAATAATTTGAAAGCTTGTGGCCCATACAAAATAATCTGATAACCTCAAACGGGGTTATGGAAACTTTTTAAAGGGAACTACAAAACAAAATAAACAACAAATTACTTCAGCACCGGAAAGATAACAAGAATTTCAATAGCCTCCCAATTGCTCAGAGCGGCCTCATCATGATATACCAGCTAATTAACATAATCGTCTTCAAAATCTTCCTCAACTGTGTTGATTTGAATACCCCCATTGACAAACACTTCTTTGATGGTCTTCAGCCGTCCTTTGGTAAACCTTTGAGTCTTGTCCTGAGTTGGTTTGTAACCCAACCCTTAGCGATTCATCTTCACTCTTGCCTCCACCTCAATGACCTCCCCCCATCCTGTAGGAGTGCCATTCTTCAATGCAGATTTTATGCTTTGAACAAATGCAAAGGATAGACCACCCTCAACCATAACTTCTTCGATCAACACGAAATTGGCTATTTCTAGGGCTTGGAAAGAAGTTTCTAAAGCATCTTCGTCAGCCTCGATGTATCTGAATGAAGATAAATTTCTCACCATCAGATCCTCTTCTCCATGAATGACTACCAATTTGTCATCCACGAAAAACTTCATTTTTTGGTGAAGAGTAAAGGTTACCGCACCGGCAACATTGATCCAGGGCCTTCCCAACAAACAGTTGTATGCTGGATTGATGTCCATCACCTGGAAGGTAATGTTGAATACATGGAGCCCAACCATAATAGGTAAATCTACTTCACCTATCACCGTTCTTCTAGAACCGTCAAAAGCTTTGACAATCAAAGAGGTAGGTTTCATGTTAGCCCCCTTATATGCCAGCTTAGCGAGCGTCCTTTTGGGTAATACATTCAAAGAGGAACCCGTGATAACAAGACCCTTGCTAAAGTATCCTCTTGGCATTTTACTGATACATGCAAAGCACGATTGTGCTTATAACCTTCGACAGGCAATTCATCGTTGTTGAAGCTTAGGGTGTTACAGGTGGTAATATTGGCAATCACCGAATCAAACTGACCAACTGTTTCTTCCTTGGTTACATGGGCCTGTGCCAGCAATTTTTGTAATGCAGATCTGTGGACGGGAGAACTTAAAAAGAGAGTCATGATTGAAATTTTCGATAGAGTTTAGTGTAGATGATCTATGATTTTGTAGTCACTTCTTTTGAGGATCCTTAAAAAATCTTCATTTTCTTCATTTAACACTTCTTTTCTTTTTGTAGGTTCCACAATGATGGTTTCTTTGAGAGGGACCACAATTACCTTAGGTTGGTAAATTCGACCACTTCAGATCATCTTGCTCGTACCAGCAATGTTAGAGACGTCTTCATGTTTACTGTTCGTCCCTTTATTTTGTACCTCTTTCCAGATCTCTGATTCCTCCATGTGTTATCGTATTTCCAAGGTACCGTTTTGATACTTTTGAAAAAGAATGGCCTGGGCTTTTAAGCATTGATCGGCCTTGTCCGACTAGTCATTGATGCAGTGGGTTTTTCAACATTAAATACTGGTTTAAT
Source organism: Lathyrus sativus (assembly GCA_963859935.3). Classification (NCBI taxonomy): domain Eukaryota; kingdom Viridiplantae; phylum Streptophyta; class Magnoliopsida; order Fabales; family Fabaceae; genus Lathyrus; species Lathyrus sativus. Next base: position 204,555,301 of record OZ012738.1, on the reverse strand, counting down.
AGTATTGGGCGCTGGATCTGTTGAACTGACATATGGAATATTGAATATTGGCACTTTTCCAATCTCCTTTGGCATATTGAAAATAGGTTCAATCACTGACACCTCCTCTTTCTTTATTTTACTGCAAACTTGCAAAAAAACTATCATTCATCAATCTCTCAATGTCTTCTTGGACTAGAGTACAACATTTGGAATTCTCAGCACACTGTTCACATTTTGAGTGGGTTCTCTTGATTATACCATCTTTGACTAATCTTCTATAGAGAGCCTGTAAAAGAGTCTTGATTGTTTTTACATTAGAAATTACCATTTCATGCACGTTTTATATTGCATTGACGCTCCCATGGTTGGGCAGTGAGTTGTTTTTGACATTGGGTTGGTGATCCTCAAAGGACATAATCTTTTTCTCCATTAGTTCTCAAATAACATGCTGTAAAGCAAAACATCCTTCTAGACTATGTTCGACATCCCCCTTCATGAAACACACATCAGGAATTGGGATTATAGAATGGTAGGAGAGGATTTGGTGGTGGTCCCATCTTTTTGGTGGTGATCAAAACTTGTTGCACCATGTATGGATACAATTCAGTATAGCTCATTAAAATTGGTGGAATAGGAGGTCTTGCCCCTGGTCTTCTATTTTGTATATTTTTTCTAGGGACTAGATCCCTTGGTTGTTTTTATTGCTGATAGGTTGAGGCGTTGGGCACCTGTTGATAGCCTTGTCGATATACGGGTGGTGATTGATCTTGCTGAAAAACCGGAGTTTGATTGTAAAACATGGGCGTAATGGCCGCCACGTAGGGTTGTTGAGTGTATTACACAGGGTATAATGGTTGTTGTTGAAATTGTTGCTGACGTTGAGGTTTCCTGACCTGACTTCTTCTTTCTGCAGAAATGGCATTAGTTTCACCTTCCTTCTTCTTATGAACATTTCTAAAGGACTTCTTGGTGACACTTCCACTTAAACTGCCAGCAATACTTGTCATCTTTCCATTTTTCCATCCTAATTCCACTTTTACTCCCACAGCTACAATGTCAAAGAAGTTAGCACTCACACTGCTAATCATCCTCTCATAGAACTCCGGTCTTACTGTGTCAACGAATCAATCATCTAGTTCTTTTTCGATCAGAGGGGGTTCCACTTGTGAGGCGGTTTCCCTCCAACGTTGGGCATATTCTTTGAAAGATTCGGAACTTTTCTGAGCCATGCTCAATAGTTGTCTTTGGTCTGGAGCCAAATCCATGTTATACTTGTAGTGCTTGATGAAAGCATCAAACAAGTCTTAGAAATTATGAATTCTAGGTTGGTCTAAGCTCAAGTACCATTTAGCTGAAGCGCCCTTGAGACTATCTTGAAAGCAATGGATAATTAGTTTATCATTTTCCACATAGGTTTCCATCTTCCTATAGTACATGATCAAGTGGGTTCTGGGACAAGTAGCCCACTCATATTTGTCGAAAATTAGGACTTTGAATTTTGGTGGAATCACTAATTCAGTCACTGTAAAGACTACACAGCAAGTACCTCAACAAACATTTCCTCTGAATGTTGATTTTCCTCATACTATTCCTACTTACACTCCAGCTGTTGTGCAAGCACAGGCACATCCATACTTCAACAACCAACATCAGGTTTATGATATCTTTGCACGAATCACTTGCAACATCTTCATCATTTGCCTCATACTACCTCATATATCATCCAACTCGTTGTTGACTCTATCAAACTCTTGATCTTGCTCAGCCATTCTCCTTCGAACTTGATCTCTAGTGTTGTAAGGATGTGGAGGACTCAGTGTGACATACTAGAGGTAAAATAACACATATAAGCCACATAATAGGAAATGCATATGCAATGCTCATGAAATGCTAATGCTAATGCAAATCTAACATTCAAAGAAACCCCAAATTATGTTCACAAATATTAATAATGAAGAAAAAAGTAAATTAAAGTAACCTTTTCATTAATGAATGAAAGTTTTATAGGGAAAACGATTACACATCAAAAGCCAAAGTGCGGACATAAATTACAAGAGAAATCTGAAACTAAGAGGCCTAGTCTTTCTGACGAGAAGATCCTTCCCCTTCTTGAAGCGTCATCTTCCTTACAATTTCTTCCTTCTGGTTTTGACGGAGCAGTTTCCAAAGTTCTTCATTCTTTTGAGCAACCATGAAGTGCTTATCCTCCCACGCCTTCTTCTCCTTTTCAGCTTTGACTAAAACATCCTTCAACTCCTCCACAGAGAAATGTTCTTTCAGAGTCATCAGAATAGGCTCGAAGAGAGTGTAGAACATCTTTAAAGCTATCTTTAGACCAAAGAAGATACGCCTCTGAGACGGTACAGTCTGGATGGCCCAGAGCAGTCATCCCTTGGGTTTTGAGGTGACGTCAAGCGTACGTATTCCATGCTTTGAGATCTGGGTTTCTTCCTTCTTCAAGAAAACATCTTCCCAAAAGGACCGAATTAGGCTTTTCCTCTATCAGATATCCTAGTTGATGGCGAGCTAGGATAGGATTGTAGCTAATGCATCCTTTTGTGCCAAGAAGAGGCACAATAGGGAAGTCCCCACAACTGTGAATCATGGTAACCCCTCCATACATGAGATCATACCAATGGGTGTCATAGTGTTTGAGCGACAAGCTTTTCTGTCCATGTAGGACTATCCTTTAGATTCCATAGAGAGGTGGTCCTTGGCAAGTGCGAAATAAACCACTTGTGAAGGAGAGCGGTACAACAAGCAATCTGGCCTTCTCCATGGGAGTTCTTTAGATGAATAGAGAAGTATGCATCAGCTAGCAATGTGGGAACATAGCTCCTTATCAGAAATAAGTTGATGGTGTTCAAGTCAACAAACTCGTCAGCACTTGGGAACAGAAGGAGTCCATAAATCAATAAGGCCAAGATAGCCTCAAAGATTTCTGTGTTTTTCTTATCAACGTGAGCCTCAGCCCTTTCCATCAAAGGTCTTGCTTGCAAACCAAATAATCCATCCTTGAAATCCAAATGAGTCTGAAGATCGGATGGCTCTAGGTGTAAGGGTTCAGCCAAGACTCTCCTGTTTGGTCTACTTTCCCTTCCAGAGAATGGTGGAGGAGTGACACATAACCCCATCAAAATAGAATAATCTTCCAATGTTGGTAGCAATTGATAGTCTGGAAACATGAAGTAATGGTAAATGGGGTCATAGAAATGCATGAGTGACATCAACATCTCCTCGTCTACTTGGAGCTCCAATAGTGGTAAAAGGTTTCCATACTTGTTGCTAAATGACAAAGGATCTTCCACTAAGCCTCCTAGTATTCTCAGATTTTCCAATCACGTGCTCTTGAATGTGCATCTTGGAGTTGTTCTCCTTCTTGAGTCCATTACAATGTCTACAAAACAATAGATTGGGCTCCTTGAATGTTAGAAAAAACAATGAGATGCAATACAATTGGTTTTTAAGAAACTCAGAGGATAGATTTGCAAAAAACAAACTTTTGGGGCAAAAAACCCTACTTCATTAATAGTGGGAAAAGTTACAACTTCAAAGTACAATACAAGAAACTTAAAATACAAGAGGAAAAAAACTAGGCCCTAGGGTCTCAATAGAGTCCAGCTAAAAAGGTTTTATCCACGTGTTTTTTTTGTCTTTTCAACTCTGCATTCTCCAATACTAGCTTGTCGAAGATTCCCTTCCAAGCATCGAACGTAGGTGGGATGTCAGATTACTCATGAGTACTAAGCACTGGCTGAACACTAGAGAAAAATAAATTCTCTTGTGCTACGTGTATGTCAACAACCCTCCTTTCAAGCAACTCAATCAAATCATCCTTCTCTTTTAGTTGTCTCTTCATCTCCAACTGCTCAAAATGAATAAAGTGATACTTGCCCTCCCAAGTATCTCATTTCAAGTTTCATCCTAGCCAATGTTTCTTGGTATTCCTCCATGTGCTCAATAGGAATGACAGAGGGGGAAGAAACAATAGTCTGCAAAGGTTTCTCTGGGAGATAAGACATTTTGAGATCACGGGCTCTAGAATGGACCCACTGTGTGAAAGGCTCAAGTGCTATGCAATTATTCTTTCTTAGATCAGCCTTGGTCTTCTTGTGGATGGTCTTCCAAGCATCTACAAAACTATCTCTAAACCTCATACTAGCTTCTGCGTTGAGATAGAAGAAACACGAAAAGATGTTGCTAGGCTTTTCCATTATAGGAAATCCAAACTGATGTCTTGCAAGGATAGGGTTATAGTTGATTCCCCCTCGTACGCTGAGGAGAGGTACGTTGGGAAATTAACCACTACTATCAATGATCATTCCTTTGTCATAAGTGGGATCATACCAATATGCATCGGTCTGAGTCAGAGCCATGAGTCTTTGAGACCACCTCAGTCCATTTGGATTTTCTCTAAAAAGATATGTCCTTGGTAAATATGCAATGAACCACCTATATTGTTAGTACCATGGTTCTATGGTTCTAGGATTGGCTAAACTTTGGTAAAACATGATTCTGCACTAATGTTAAGCAGGATATTATAACATCTCTATCTGATGTGGTGACAAAATTGTTGTGGAGTGTTTTAATGTGAATGTTATTCTGGATATCGTGACATCCATCTGTTGTCATGTGTTTTTTAATCATAATGTAATGACCAATGTCATGACATCGCTGTCTGATACAGCAGGAGCTGTGGTAACAGAACTGATGTCATGTGTTATAAACAGCAGGAGTTATGGTGCAGCAGGAGCTATTAGGAGCAGATGACAGGATTGCTATCATGTGTTTTAAACAGGATATTATTACCAATGTCATGACATCGATGTCTGGTGCAGCAGGAGCTGATGACAGAATTACTGTCATGGGTGTCATACTGAGTGTCATGACATCAATGTCTGGTACAGCAGGGGCTGCTATGTTATATCTCTTGACAGAAGTGTTTTGGTACTGTTGGACATTCCTCATCAGTATGTACAGGCCAAAAAGAATCATTAGGAACAAAGTGCAAATTTAATTAGTGTTCATAAAAAGGATCTTTGAGACTTTTTAGGAAACTATAATATGCTTGTTTCTACTGTCATGAAGAAGATTCTGCAGAAGTGTTCAGTAGGGCAAGCTAGTCAGCTAAGAGTAGGTAAATTTGAATGTCATATTGAATGTCATGACATTGATCGTATGACATTAGACGTGTAGGGTTTGTTTTTCTATTATGATACCTGATATATCAGGCAAGATTCTAGTCAGGGTTGGACATAACATGAAGCTGCTGTAACCTAATTGGACATCACCTTGAATTATGGAAAGTGGTTTAACCAAGTTTAACCTAAAGTTTGTTACTTGTGACCAGCCCAAGCCCAGTCTGCATTGCTATAAAAGGAGGAGCAAAAGAAGAAGAAATTAAGCACTCACATCAAGAAAAACCAGAGTGTGAAATAAAGGTCTAGGGTTTGAGAGTCCCTTTTGTGTAAGTCACCCATTGTATCTTTTGATACATTGTGGTAGACATATTTGTGAGTGAAGTGGTTTGCTCTTCACGTGTGTCTAGGAGTTTTAGGATTCCTTGTGTGCCAAGCAATTGTAGGTTATATAATTGCTTTGGTTATTGTGTATGAACTGTTGTGTTCATTATGTCACTCAAAACATTTAAGCAAGAGTGTGTCTCACTTGATCAAAGCTGTGAAGCAAGATCATGGTGTGTGTTTGGAGTGTATCTCTATAACTTTTTTGGTAATTGTGTATTGATATCACTGTGGTGTGATTGAGGGGGAGTGGATGGGTATACTCAGGTCTAGAGTGTCTCTAGGTTGAAGTGTCATTGGGTAGAGATTAAGTGAGAAGTGAAAACTGGTTGTTTGACTTTGAATTGATTATGCTAATAGTGAATTTCCTCCCTGGCTTGGTAGCCCCTAGATGTAGGTGTTGTTGACACTGAACTGGGTAAACAATTACTGGTGTTATTTATCTTTCTGCATTTACAATTCTGCATAATTTAAATGGTTAGATAAATAGGTCTGTCAGCCTGCAGATGTCACAACAGACGTCATGACATTGGTCATGACATTGGGATAATTTAAAGAAATTTAAATTGGTCATGGTCTGCCCTCGTCCTTATTTCAGCAGAGATCAATGTACTTGGGACATCTGAAATCTGCATACCAGAATTTCAATTGGTATCAGTGCAGGCATCCTGTCTGTTCTGGATGAGATATTGGGAGATACTTTCTGGTGTTTTGGAACAAGGAGAAGCTATAGCGGAGTTGCTGATCTTGCTGAATGTTTGAGCTACTGCTTATGGAGCTAAGGAGAAGCTTGTATCTGCTGTTGTGCCCTCTAATGTAGGAGCTTCCATGATCTGCTGAATGGTTTTCCAAAAGAGGAGTGACTACTTCTGTATGATGTTCTATAATATGTTCTGACATCTTGTTTATGTTGCACCCCAAAATTTGACCAACCGGTTCCCTCGCCTGGTTTATGTTTCGATTCTTTTTTTTTTTTGCATTCACAGTCGCATATCTCATGCATTGCATCTTTCATAATCATACTGATAATATCGGGATTACAGCCCTGTTTTCACATTTTCGAACGTTTCAGACCAGTCCTGATGAGCAGAGCTTTATTTTCGGGAATTCAGGCGCTCCTCGGCGTTTTCAGCTTACACTGTGAGTTTTGAGGATATTTCGGTGTCCGGGGTTTACCATTTATTTCGGTCCGGTCTCGCGCTCCCTTTTATTGGTTTTAATTGCTTTAATAGCATTTTTAGGATATTATAATCTTTGCCTAGAAATTTAATAGGTTTTTAGAATTTAGTTTCTTTTATAGTATTATAGATTTTAATGTTGAATTAGAATAGTATATGCTTTAATAGAATTTTATTTTAGATTTTAAATAGAGTTAATATAGATTTTAGATAGATTTTAATTGAATAGTTTTATTAGAGGATTGTCAGTATAGATTAATTAGATATTGTTTAGGTTTAATAGTTTCTTATTAGAGTTTACTAGAGCTAGTTTTATTAATTGGATATCAATTGTTGAGTTTAGTTTTCTTTCTTCGTTTTATTAGTTTAATCTTTTAATTGAAGTTTATTAATTTGCTTTAATGTGTTCTAGTCCTGTAGTTAGTTCATTTTAATTCATCAGTATTTGTTTTTCGTTTAATCATCATGTAGTCAATCATTAATCACGCTTTAATTCTTTAATCAGAGTCTGATAGCCATTATTAGTGGGCCATTATCCAGAGATTTAAGCCCAATCAAAGTCCGGTATTTGTGCCAAGTGTCCTTTAAATATCACTGCTACGCGTGTGCTTCCGAGTTCAGCCACTCCACCACCTCATTTCTGCATCAGCCAACTCATCTTTCCACTACTCCTCTCCCTCCAACACGTGGCTCACATGCCTCAACCCTCAGCATGCAAGTGCCACTTGGCGCCACCTCCCTCACCCTCTGCTGCATGCTTGCCAACTGTCCACAGCCACCTCCCTCCTGCCGCCGGCCATGCAGCCGCCGCAACTACCATCGGTAACCGTCGCCGGAGTCCTCAAAACGCTACCAAAAATTGCCAAATCTCCAGAAAACTCATCCAAGTTCATACTATCTTCATCAAGAGCCCGCCGGAAAACTCAAGATCTCGCCTGAAAGTTCATCGGAACCTTCATCATCTACCGAAAACTGCAAATCATCAAGAACATCATCGTGTTCTTCACCAGTAATCTCCAGATTCCTCATCGTGTTCTTCATCCAACGCCAGAAACCTTCAAACAAGATCAAGAATCTTCAACAAGTATTCATCCATTCGTCATCCAATTCATCTGTTCGTCATCCAATTCATCCGGTCAAGAACGTCTCACTCAAAGAATCTCTAGATTTTCATCCGATCTCCAACCGCTCATCATCAGGAATTTCAAGATCTCCGTCGTTTGCTTCATGATGTTCATGGATCTTCATTGTTGTTCATCAAATCTCCAGGAATCCTCAACGATCATCATCATTCTTCAGAAATCTTCAAAACGATCTTCATATCTCCATCATCATTCCATTAACGTTCATGAGCTACCTCCAGATTTGTTAACAGAACTCCAAAGATCTTCATCGCCACGCGTTCATTAGTAAGATCATGTATCTTCATCATTTTGTTGAACTTTCTCCAGAACTCATCATCCATAAACATCATCGTCTTCAACATTGTGCGCATCAGCTTCACAGATCCTTCAACGCTTTCAAGAGATTCATCATGCGAACGTCATCTAGCAACTTAGTCCGTTGATTTCCGCATGCAAACACTTTCAAGACCTTCAATGATTGAGTTATTTCTAGAATATGTTAATTTGTAGGTTTTTTTGTTTGGTTTTGAAACGAGTTTAGGTGAAGCGAAAGGAAAAGAAGATTAAGAGACTGAGAGATTTGAGTGAGGTGAAACGGAAGAGGAAGGTTGAGAGAGAAAGATTTTGAGAGAGAGATGAAGTTTGGTGAGTGTGAGAGATGCTGTGAAACGGTGCTAGGGTTTCTTAGAGTGTACAGTGAACTAAAAATGGAGAGGCACTAAGGGTTTTGGGCATTGGGCTTCACCTCAAGGCCAATTGGCAACGAGTTATTTGGCACACATACACTCCCCGTTTCCTCAGCATACCCCCTCCTGTGTGGTGGTATTTTTTTTGTTGGGCTGGGCCTGTTCCTTTTTGCTGCAGCATGTACCTCTGGTTACTATTAATTCCCCCCTGCACATGTTATTTTGTTAACAATTTTTGTATTACAATGTTAATTGTAACATTGGTTTAGGGTAGATTTTTAGAGGTTAATTCTCTTTAAGAGATTTATAGGGTTAATTTCCTTAAAATGTTATTAATTCTTAGTATAGAATGCATAGGAAGTTAGGTATTATAGGAAATATATAGTTTAGTATTTTCTAGGATTTATCACATAGTTTGTATAGAAAATTATAGGTTAGAAATAAATCGAAACAAATAGAAAAATGATCCTTTTTAAGTGAGACTTTTTCCCCTGGACACTTTAGGGAGTATAGATTTTAATAGGATTAAAAAATACCTTTTTCGTGCATTTAATGTTTTAATTGCATTTTTGCATTTTTATTAGTTGTATTTTTGAATATGGTTAATATGCTACTTTGCTGATTTTAATATGAGAGTTTGGTGAGGAATTTTTGAGTGATTCTTGTTAGGTTGATTAGATCAGGGAAGCATGTACCCTTAGGAATTTTGTCACATTTTTGTGAATACAATTTAGGTTAGTTTGAGAGGTAAGTATGAGGAGTGTTAGAATTAGGGTTTTAAAACAATTAGGTGTAGTTTAGTGCATAGTTTTGGGATTAAATAATTGATCTAGGTTCTGGGATTTATATGGGGTATTGGGTATAGGGTTAGGTTCCCTTAGAAATTTACTTAGGATTTTATGATAAGTTTTAGCATTTTATTTGTGTTATGCAACTTGTGTGATGATTGTGGGTTTCCTCCCTTGGATATTTGGTTTGGTTATTTTGTTTGGGCTATTTTGGTTGGGCTTTGGGCTTGGGTTTTGCTTGATGGAGCTTCTGGATGCATTGAGGATGTTTGGAAACAAAGGATGGAGCATGGGCATGGAGATCTTTTCTTTTGAAGATTACTTGTGAAGGCTTAGGGATTAGGGCATATAGGAAGAGCATTAGATTAGTCTTGTGTCTTCTTTCAAACATAGAGAGCTTCTTGTGCCTATATTCATTCCTATGACATAAATTCCTTTTAAAGTATTCACATCCCTCCTATGGAGGGATGAGTGACATGCTTTAGAAGTAGAACTTTGAGGATACCTTTCTCTTACAATGTTAAGTGCTTAGGGGCTTCCTTTGGTTGTCACTAAGCTGCTTAACATTTCAACTTAATCCTGTTAATTGATTCTCTCTTGGAGATGGAGCTTGAAGATAGGAGCTTATCTGAAGCTTGAAGCTTGTTGATGATTGAAGATGGGATCTTGCTTGAAGAAGTTGTTACAGTCAACCCTTTGCTGTGTAGTCAATTGTAGTTGTCTGAGTTGGTTCTGTTTGAACTGCTTACTGTAGGAGCTGGTGTTGTTGTCAGAGCTGGTGTTGGATTTTATTTCCTTTTCTGTATTGTTTGTTGGCTTGTTCAGCTTGCCCCTTAGTTTTGAAGTGAAGTTGTTTCACTTTGCCTATTGTTTTCCCTTGCCTCGCTTGTATTGCTGCATCTCATGCATTTTACTGTTTACTGTATATATGTTGTTTCTTTTCCGTTTATCCCCTAGGATCTCCGTTTCTCTCTGTGCAAGAGAGAAATACGATAGACATTAGGCTTTCATCCATGTATGATAACATTAGGGTAGTTTTGCTTCCCATTTTTAACCCCTAGGTTTTTAGAACGTCGTTTCTTTTCTCATCTCAAAACAATCAAGAATACAATAAGATTTCAAACATCAATAAAAGACAGTTCTTGCGTAAAAGACTAGAAACCGATCAAAATGTCATTTTTGTCCGCTTGGACGGTTAATCAGGAGAAAACCTTTTTCAGGAGGATAAAAGATAAACAGACAAATCTGTATCGTACGTGGCCCGAACTACGTTTGCTCTGATCTTTCATGCTGTATGAAAGTACGTAGGTATAGGATGTTGTATCCTAGTGAGTAACCTTCCCCTCCTTTCCCGTAGGTAGGAGAACTACGTTGACTCTGATTTCTCGTTCCAAACGGGAATACGTAGACATAAAGTGCGATACTTTGCCGAGTCATTTTATTTTCTTTTAACCCCAGACCTATAGAATAGATAGAATAACAATCCGTACTAGAAAACAAGCGTGGATCCCATCGAGTACGACGGACGTGAGGGGTGCTAATACCTTCCCCTTGCGTAACCGACTCTCGAATCCAGGATTTGGTTGCGATGACCATTCCTTTCCCGTCTTTGCATTAGGTTTACTTTGAGCGTTTCCTTTCCCTCCGTTGGGATAAATAACGCATGGTGACGACTCTTCTGTTTAGCCGGTGCCGATTTTCGCAGTAGCGACAGTTTAGGGCATGTTGAAGATGTTTTTCTGGTGGTTCCACTGCTTAATTTTCTAATGAGAGAACTCTGGTAGCCCTGAGAGGAGATTGGCCTATATATAGTTTGATGCATCGCTATTCTACTGTGTATTACAAAGGTTGTTTTAGAAAGGATAGTGGGAGGTGATTTATGTTCACCACTCATGTCTTGCAAAGGATCTTTCAACAGAGGAAGTCATAGGCAGGTTGAGTCAAGGGTGTCAGCCTTGATGTTTCATCCTTGGTATTCCTGAAGTTGTGTGGATTTAAGATCAATTGTTATTTGTGGTCTACACATGTATTTAATTGATTATCCATGAAGTTCATAGAAGGATCTGTTACAAGGATTTAAGATTCATTTCTATTTGAGATATTCTCAAATATTTAATGAATTATCCTTAGTTGATAATCAAGTTGTCTCATCAGTTGTTGCTCAAGCATCAGGCCCCAGATCTGCTCTATCTGCTTCAAGGATCTGATGTTCAACCAGATGTTAAGACATTCCATCAGCAGAGATTGTGCAGAATTCTATTGATTCAAGGAGTGAATCACAGGTACCATACGCATGTGTGGTAGGATCTGACTTTAGTCTAGTAAGTTTCCTGGCAAGAAACTAAGACTAGAATGTAGTGCTGATGGAAGTGGAGATAAAGAAAGCTTATTGGAGTGCAACAAGTGTGTTCTAGTCTCTGAAGCATATCTAGAAAGTTTCCTGGCAAGAAACTGGTCTAGAAGAAGGTGCTGGTAGCTCTGCTTGGGTCAGTTTATTTCTGATCTAAGTGCATGGGAGCATGAGATCTGGCTCAGCTTGGAGGTCAAGGATAAGTGACAGTTATCTTTGATTTTCTAAAGAAGTTTATACTTAAGGAAAGCGGGAATCCTTTTGTAAATACTTGTGTGATCCTTCCTCCTTAAAAGAATCAAGCCTTGGCACACTTGGTTTCTCTAAAGAGGAGTTTTCTGGAGCAAATGCATCTCAAAGGTAGTTATTGCAGAATACAGGCTGTCTACTCAAACTTGCTATCAGTAATGATGAGGCTCTTCCAAATGGCATAATGAAGGACTGAATTCATCAGCAGAATGTCTTATCAGATGTTGTGACACCCAGGAGTAACTTCAGGGCCTCAATGGATGTTGTGGTACATCAACTAAAGATAATTTGATCTGCTCAGGTATGAGTGGAATTGATACTATCTCATGCAGTTTAAAGAAGGAGGTGTTACAAGTCCAAGTCTTGGTGTATCTAAGTTGCCTTGGAGCGTGTAAAAGGTAAAGATCAAGCTTGCTTAGATTTTCTAGAGCTCTGAAAGATGCTGAGTAACCAAACAGTGGCATTTGGTTATGTAATTAGTGTGCCTCAGAAAGCTACTCTTGTGCAGAAGGGTAGTATTTGAAGACCAAAGAAGGTGTTGGGTCGGTTCATGCTTGGAACTAATTACTCTTGTGCAGAAGGGTAGTTGGTTGAATACCAAAGGAGGATCTGGTTCTGTTCATATATTAGAGCTTGTAGTAGAAGCCCTAAGTTGTGTATGGAAGATTACCCTCGTTTGGAGAGGTATTTGATCAAGCTAGTGGAGCTGTGCTCTCTGAAGATCCTCAGATTGGATTACTGCTCAGATAGTAAGTCCAGTATGGGCATATAAAGAACCATGGGATGGTGTGTCTGTAATATGAACCATCTGGGTTGTGAAGATCTGTTGTGGAACTTGTGATTCACATCTTGACTAAGACGTACTCTAACTTATCATATGGGAGAATGATAAGGTAAATGGACTATCTTGGAGGATGATGTGAAGGCACTATACAAGACTGGAATGGATCATTGGCTGATTGCATCCTAATGTGGCATATGGAAGTGATCAAGTCACTAGGCGACTAAGAAGTGTTCTAACCCATCATACGGGAGAATGATGAGGTAAAGAATGTTTTGGAGTATGGGAGATCCATCTTAAGCTCTAGTAAGAAGTGGATCAGTTTGGTACCTCCTCCATGTATGAGCATAAAGCTGGTCATGAGAGATAATTTGGTGATCTTGGAGCATCTTGTATCAAAGATAGGGGGAGAACTTTTGGTTGATGGGTGTACTATTTATGGTGAATGCGCTCAACATGTGTGTTGAACAGAGAATGACTTCTTGAAGACATGAAGATGCGTCTTATGTTTTCCATTCATGTGCACTGGTTACCCTTGATATGGGGAGCTATACTTCTATCTAAGATATGTTGCTGCAATGGTACAGTGTGTCTCAAGATTGCTTGTGGCTTCAAGAAGTTTGTGACTGTATACCCCTAGGAGAGTGGAATGTCATGCGTTCAATGTCATACCAGGTGTTGTGACATTGGGTTACTGTTCAGAATGAACTTAACACTGATTCTGCTCTTGGTGTTGTCTTTGGGTATCAATGGATCAAATCAGGTTTTGGGCATCTATCCAAGTGTTTTGCCTTGTATGACAGGTAAAAATGAAGATCAAGACATCATCAGCTCTGATTATGTGCATTTGGAAGGACATTCACCCTGACATCTTGAAGGAGTTTCTAAGATGAATCTGAGTGAACTCACAGATAGTTGTCTATCCTGCAACTACCTCTCCTATAAGGGTTGGTTCTGGTGTGGTCTGTAAAACCAAGGGGTGCAGAAGTGCATGTGCTACCACCAGTGTGTGAATATGAAGATGATGAGATGATTCTTCATGTGCTTGGATGCTCTCTTTTAGGGGGAGTGCTGATTATGCATGACAGGAGGTGTGATGTACCTGTCTGATGTGTAGCTGCTGATGTGGAGCCCTGTACAAAGGTTGTTGATCCTCAGGCAAGCTTGGGTTCTTGGACCACTGATGTTGGTTGAACTAGGACTGTGATGACTGGCCTAGGAAACAACATGGGTTTCTGTCTGGGAGAATTTACTTCTCTACACAATATTGGTGATGTCAAAAGTGGCATTCCTGAAGGTGGAGCTTCAGACAAGGCAAGAACCCAAGATCCAATGACAATGGTCATGGGGTAACTCCATGCTGAAATATGATGTGGAGGATGCACACATCAGGATTGAGACTATAGCATTTTAATGGTGCAGTTTTCAAGCAGCTTGTGTATCTCATAGGAGATTGTGAGATGACTGAATTTTTGGAGATCATGTGCAGTTTGTCAGCTAAGTCCTGCTTTGAAGCATGGTGATTATGGTACACTTACTCCATGTTTTGTCAATTTTTAACTAAACTAAGGGGGAGAAAAAGTGATGCTATCTGTTGTTGCTATCTGTTGCAACTATTAAGGGGGAGTATTTAAGCAAGCTACTGCTGTTGCTGCCCTGACAAGTCTGCTTGGGTGTTTTAGCCAAAATTTGCCAAAGGGGGAGATTGTTAGTACCATGGTTTTATGGTTCTAGGATTGGCTAAATTTTGGTAAAACATGATTCTGCACTAATGTTAAGCAGGATATTATAACATCTCTATCTGTTCTGGTGACAGAACTGCTGTGGAGTGTTTTAATGTGAATGTCATGCTGAATATCGTGACATCCATCTGCTGTCATGTGTTTTTTAATCACAATGTAATGACCTATGTCATGACATTGCTGTCTGATACAGTAGGAGCTGTGGTAACAGATTGATGTCATGTGTTATAAACAACAGGAGTTGTGGTGCAGCAGGAGCAGATGATAGAACTGTTGTCATGTGTTTTAAACAGGATGTCATTACCAATGTCATGACATCGCTGTCTGGTGCAGTAGGAGCTAGCAGAAGCTGATGACAGAACTGTTGTTATGGATGTTATAATGAGTGTCATGACATCAATGTCTGGTACATCAGGGGCTGCTATGTTATATCTCTTGACATAAGAGTTTTGGTACTGTTGGACATTCCTCATCAGTATGTACAGGCCAAAGAGAATCATTAGGAACAAAGTGTAGATTTAATTAATGTTCATAAAAAGGATCTTTGAGACTTTTTAGGAAACTATAATATGCTTGTTTCTACTGTCACGAAGAAGATTCTGCAGAAGTGTTCAGCAGGGCAAGCTGGTCAGCTAAGAGTAAGTAAAGTTGAATGTCATACTGAATGTCATGACATTGATCGTATGACATCAGACGTGCAGGGTTTGTTTTTCTGTTATGATACCTAATATATCTCAGGCTAAATTTCAGGAAACCTGTTATGGCTGCTTAGTTATCTCAGGCGAGATTCTAGTCAGGGCTGGACATAACATGAAGCTGTTGTGACCTAATTGGACAACACCTTGAATTATGGAAAGTGGTTTAACCAAGTTTAACCTAAAGTTTGTTACTTGTGACCAGTCCAAGCCCAATCTGCATTGCTATAAAAGGAGGAGCAGAAGCAGAAGAAATTAAGCACTCACATCAAGAAAAACCAGAGTGTAAAATAAAGGTCTAGTGTTTGAGAGTCCCTTGTGTGTAAGTCACCCATTGTATCTTTTGATACATTATGGTAGACATATTTGTGAGTGAAGAGGTTTGCTCTTCACGGGTGTCTAGGAGTCTTAGGATTCCTTGTGTGCCAAGCAATTGTAGGTTATATAATTGCTTTGGTTATTGTGTATGAACTGTTGTGTTCATTATGTCACTCAAAACGTTTAAGCAAGAGTGTGTCTCACTTGATCAAAGCTGTGAAGCAAGATCATGGTATGTGTTTGGAGTGTATCTCCATAACTGTTTTGGTAATTGTGTATTGATATAACTGTGGTGTGATTGAGGGGGAGTGGGTGGGTATACTCAGATCTAGAGTGTCTCTAGGTTGAAGTGTCAGTGGGTAGAGATTAAGTGAGAAGTGAAAACTGGTTGTTTGACTCTGAATTGATTATGCTAATAGTGAATTTCCTCCCTGGCTTGGTAGCCCCTAGATGTAGGTGTTGTTGACACTGAACTGGGTAAACAATTACTGGTGTTATTTATCTTTCTGCATTTACAATTCTGCATAATTTAAATGGTTAGATAAATAGGTCTGTCAGCCTGCAGATATCACAACAGACGTCATGACATTGGGACAATTTAAAGAAATTTAAATTGGTCATGGTCTGTCCTCGTCCTTGTTTCAGCAGAGATCAATGTACTTCGAACATCTGAAATCTGCATACCAGAATTTCATATATAACAGAGGAGCAAAGCATATGATAGTCCCATATCCTTTTAGAGTCCTATATTTAATAGAATGATAGGAATCTCCAAGCAGAGTAGGTACAAGGTTACCATTCATAAATATCTGGCTGATGTTGATGTCAATGAACCCTTCTTCTTCGGGGAATAAAACCAAGTCATAGATGAGCAATGCAAGGACTACTTCAAAAGCATCTAGGTTGTTCTCCTTAAAAAGAAATGCAACTTTCCCTATCAAAAATTTAGAAGGTAGACCTCTGAGTCCATGCTTGGTGATGAGATCTGCTTTGACTTCAGAAGCTTCTAGGCAGATGGCATCTGCAATGTCTTTCAATGAAGGGAGCTTCTCCAAACCACTGAATGACTTCTTATCCAACACGGGTAGACCAATATGATATGAATACTCTTCCAAGGTTGGGATGAGTTGATAATCGGGAAAGGTGAAACAACGATAGAGAGGGTCATAGAACTGCACAAGGGTGTTGAGAACTCCTTGCATCTTGATCTTGACAAAGAAAAACAACTGAGCTTCTTAAAACCAACTGCATGAATGCTTATGATGAGATGATGCACATGCAACACATACACAAGTATTCATATATTCGCATATATGCATATGCACACAAACAAATGCCCTAGGTTTGGGTTATGAGAATGGAGCCATGGTATACCCTTCCAAACAGACATGTACTATGGGTTGTTTGTACCTGTACAACGGGTTCTACAAAGTTCCCAGAGTCATTGGTAAATCTTTT